>VCRD01001013.1:116113-127753 GCA_006783055.1 Trinorchestia longiramus | reverse complement strand
CAGTGTCCTGTGCTCCATAACTTGTATTGTGTTATTTTAGTGTAATCAAATGTAGCCTATTATGAAAGTATCTACTGACACACAAAATATTTCAGCTTTCTGATTCGAGGAAATCAATAAAACACTTTCGATACCAGATTGTATTAATGTCCCGTGTCACCCATCGTGGTAATTATCATAACAATCAATGAAGTTTATTGTGTTTGTTTATTAATTTTTCCCGGGTTATCAACGTAAATTGCTAAATGTTATTTCGTTACAATGAGTTTGGAGTTTTACACCTTTCAGTTGCTCTTGTACAACTGAAAGACGAATATTGTGATACTGCGATTGAGATCACTAAGTTTTTAAACACATTGGATAGTTTGGGTGATGTCCTTACAATACCTTCCTCCCAATAAGTATATATTTCCCCTGATTGCAATAGAAACGTAAGAAAATGCTAGATATAAAACAATTTATGAAAAAATAGTTGATACAGAAAACATTCAACATCGGGTTTTCAAATGCATTATCGTCAAGATCCTTCAATAATATAATTACATTGGTAGATAATACCACAAACAAATGTTATGTTCTCACAATTGAAACGGAAATTAAGAATAGAAGAGAGCAACAATTTCAATAAAACGGTTACTTCGAAAAATAGGGCCAACGCCATAGTGTGACAGTTAACTTCGGAACAGTAAGGCTAAAATCTTGCAATGAAATAGTCAAAGAACGATGAAATTTTAAAGGTTCAACTTCTAATTTTATGGTCGAATTCAAAGTATTCAACTGATAACCCCTTTATATTCTATAAAAGCAAGTGTTACATATTAGATTAAGTTGATTAATGAAACGAAAGTTTAAATATATAATACATTTCCAGGAGTAAATACCCATTATCAAGTAAATTTACTGTAGATCGAAAGTTCTAAATTTTTGCTTCGACTTGTACTTTGTACAATTACTAAAATTGGATCGCAAGCTTCATGATAAGGATAATATCAAGAATAGATACGGGAGAATATGGTGCTAGCCAGATCTAATCAAAACAAATTTTCCAGTACAACATCTGGGTCGCAATTCTCGAATATTTTGAGCAATCTAGTAATATGAAATGCGAGATATATTCCTTGTCGTATCAATACCAATTTTTAGTATGTCACAGACAATTAATGAACCCTCAGAGAACATATACTCAATAATTGGCTCTAAGGCCCATAAAAGGGGTAAAAGAGATTAGGTTCGTTTTCTTAATCACATCTTGTTCCATGCCCCAATTTTTGATTTCTCTTTGAGGTAGTAGATTGACATAACTTACGTGTAATATATGACCATACGATAAGATGTTTGTACCATTCACTTCAGTCAGAGGTTTCATGTATAATATTATGAGGCATCAGAGGCATCCATGAAGTTTTCCCAATATAAGTTATTGTTCTACGCTGGAACGGTTTTCACATACGGGATGTGTAATTCTTACACCTAGAACTAGTCGCTGATATTTGAAAAATTCCATAAATTCAAAGTAATTGTGGTGGTTTGAATATATCGACGCAATAATGTGATATGATGCAAGTATTATTGTCTTAAAATGTTTGACTGTTCCTTGGGAATTAAATTTTCAGATTGTATTGTTCAATCGCTTTCCATTGAACTACAATAAGTGATCACAAGTATAAATATCATTCATTCAGTTTGTTCGCCTACGAATATCATTTCAAAAAAGCAGTTTATCTGAGAAAAATTGTGTCTTGCATACAAATCATTCGATATTCATTAACGATCAATTGAAAATAACACCATAAGAAACGTGTTCGATAGGTGGCAGGTTACTCGGGAAGGACATGTGCAATTGGCCGCAGAGTTTGTCTAGAATTTCGCCCGGCTTATTCCTCGAGAAGGTTACGTTGCACAGCAAGTGTTTAACTGTGATGAAACGGGCTTTTTCTGAAAAAAATATCCAAATGAACATTCGTAACGGCAGAGGAGAAGCAGCTGTCAGGCCATAAGCCCATGAAAGGACGTATAACCTTAGTTCTGAGTGCGAATGCAAGTGGCGACTGCGCAGTGAAAACTTTAGTCGTGTATGGTTGGGAAAATCTCAGATAAGATCATTTAAGACGTGACATTTATTTAAGACGTGACATTTATTTAAGACTTGGCAATCATTAAAAAATTACTGATTGATCTGGAATTATTTCATACTGACTTTAATATATCATGACACCTCAATTTTGTTACATTGAAAAAAACACAGGTGGAGAAGTATTCCACAACAATGAAGCGTTACGAGATGGGTCCCGGGATGTTAGTTTTCCAGTAATTTCTACGTTTATATGTCTGAAGCAAAGAAAATAAAAGCAATGGCTTCCTTTGAGCTCGTACAATCTCAAACTTTTATGCTAAGCCCTGTGGACTAACAGGGTAGGACAACGTGTTGAATTTAATTTGTAAAAACTTCGCACGTTACTCCATTGCTGGTAATTACACTAAAACTGACTCGCACAGAAGGTGTATCCCTTCAACGATACACACGCATAACCTCTAATGGCTGGAAGAGGGCGCGAATGAAACAGCTATCCTGTAACTACACACGAGTTGTAGCAAATGTCGAATTTATAGTTTGGTATTCACACATATTGTAAATAAATCAATGAAATTAAGATACACAATAAGCGGTTGTTAAAATAACCATATATAAATGGCAAATCCGGAGCGGCAACATATTAATGTATTTAGATGTATTCAATAACTCCAAAATAAATTTTTCAGTTTCAGAGAAACTGAAGTAATGAAGTATGAACACTTATGAGCCATTTTAATGAAAACTGTGTATTGATTTATCGTCATTAACAATGAATCGAAGTTTCAAAAATTTATAATTATTGAGATGATCTTTTGAAGTTTTCAGTAAATGTTTATTATTTTGAGATTGACAATGACATCTCACATTTGTCATGAAATCAATCAGTGCCCAATTTTTTGCATGCATCGATAGTTCATTTCAAAGCAGTACACTGAAGATTTATAGAGCTTTGTTTCTCACTCCCAGATAATAGGTAGATCACTGAAATATAGTATCATGAATTTCACTGTTCACTGCCTGCTGTGACCATACCAATTCCAAAAAAAGTTCTTCGGTAAAGAGGCCGCACGATGGTTCTACTTGGAATATGATTTACACACTATCTTAACCTCAAAATTCATGCATTTCGGTTACCCTGTTTAAAGACTTTCAAGTATATCTTCTCAGAATAAGTCACAGTAATCAAAGGGCAACAGCACTACGGAGAGGAACGCTAATAAACTAGTTTTTCCGCCAAACATATTCTTTGCGCGATGAAAAAAATAGGGTTCAATTAATATCAATTGATGCGTTTTTAAAATGGGGTATGAAAAACAAGTTTTTATGGTGCCAGATACTCAAATTTTGTACTTTCTCTGTTGATTCGATTGTGTATTTCCTAACGTAAATCTCAAGTTCATGTTTTGGAAATTTTTTATTGTAATCTTGGACCTGAAAATGAAACACCACGTCATGTTTGCATCGAGATTGAAACTATTTTGGACATTTCATAGTATTAAGCTACACAAAAGCGTTTCAGTGTTGTTTTTATTTTGAAAATTTGATCAATATAACGCACCAACATAGAGTATTGAACATGAATTATCATTAATGTTATTGAAGAAAAAATGAAGTTGTGTTTTGTTATCGAATCGTAATTCGTATGGAGGAAAACAAAAACAATGTTAGACTTCCTAATTGCCGCCTAGTTCTAAAATCAACGACATTTTCCCAAACTGTCAGAATAATAAAAAAGAAAGTTTTTTTTCATTGGAGGACATATTGTTTAATATGAGTGAGAGAAGGTTAATTTTTGTGTTATGCAAATTTTATCATTGAGTTCAAACTTGACTCAATACTCGGCGTCACGTTCTAGCAATAAATTTATTGATGTGCTGCTTCAAACTGGACATGCTCTGTTATCCATTTCGTTTTCAACGGTATGCTAATGCAGTAACTTCTCTGAGCGCACGTGACTAACTCGTATTAGAATTTATAGAAATCCTTAATGAGCTCAACTGTGAATTTCATGTAACATGTGATGATCAAATTAATGGAGGAGAGGAATTGTTTTTTAATTAGGCTGTGACTATTTATAAAAAAAAGTTCTAAAATTCAAAATGAGAATGATTTTTGTACGAAAGTGTTTATTAAAATACAATGTATGAATGAATTACATATTTTCACGACATTATAAGCCCTAACTTTTATAGATCGTAGGTAACTATTACATACCATCGACAGGCATGTGTAAGGAGTATACATATGAATAAAACTCTATTAGACTACAATCGATCGTTATTCCTCATTTTTATGAACTATTATTAACATAGAACTAAAACTTTTACTCTAACAAATTGAAAGAATATGTTGCCTGTGGTAGATGTCTTATACCTGTCATTTAAAATGGAATTGGCTTGTAAATATCTTCCATATCCCGTCAGTTTGAATCAGGCTTCCCATTTCCCAACATGTGACTCGGCCAGCCCCCAAGATGGGGATTCCAAAATAATGGCACATCATGTATAATTTGTTGGTGTTACCATAAACATTTGTAGCAGGATCAGAGAAAAAATTTGTTCATCGTGATGATGATTTCAGTAACTACATGTTATTTTTCATTGGGTACGATTTAAGTTTTCTGGTTTCGTTTACTTCACAAACGAATTTATAATGATCTAATATAGGTAAATTTAAAATAGACTACGAGCATTGAATTGTTGAATCTTCATTTGCAATTTCTTTCGCAAGCAACAGGATAATGTGAAAAAATTCCATCTTAGTCGTACATAGAGCAGTATTAGCAGAAAAATAGCATTTGATGTGAATGTAAATCTAGATTTTGTTTGCCTTATTTTTATCAATTTTCTTATTTTTTAATTTATTTTATTTTTCGGCTTCTTGTGGATTGACATTATTCTTCTATTATCAAACCTTGTCCTCAAACTTGACCTACCTGTACAGGAGACATAAATAATGTGACTATGAGTCAAACGAAGCAACGGAATACCGAAACAATTCTCAAGTATTTTCAATTTTTGAAAAATATTGATCATGCAATGCAAGCATAAGCCAAAGTCCAGTTCATTCAAAAAAAATATAAAATTATGCAGGTAATGAAAGTCTAGGAGCACGAGCTAAAAGTTCATCAACAAAAATTAATTTAACGAACTCGAAGAAGCATAAATTTCAAAGGTTATTGTTTGATGCCTGTTTGAAAGTCATTAGATAGGCAAACTGTAGTATATATTATTCATCAATCTTTATGCCAGTTTCCCCCTTTGAATACTATTTAATGTCAAAATGAGCGTTGCTCATGTTCATCAGAATGATTGAATTTTATGCAGAAATTTGCTAATTGCGAGTGTACGTTTTTGTGGCACTATTCCCGGCATAAAAACGTTACAGACAGCCACCTAATAGATGGTAAAACTGCATTTATCAAGAATCGGAGAAAGGACAGTGTTTCAGCTCAGCTTCACCTGAGAGTATTTTAGCAAAGTGCAGAAGTTAAAGTAGAAATCTTAGCAAAAGAATATAGATGAAAATATACAGACAATGGCAATAATCATGATAGTATACACGGTTTTAACAATGTCATTACAGATAGAAACTAATTAAAATGTGAAATTTTCCTTGGTCAAAATAAGGCAAGTTAATGTTCGGTGTTTTTTGCCCTGCAGGCAAGGTGGCTGCTCTTGATTCTAAATTCTGGGCTGATCTGCTGCATATACCTCGTTAATGTTTCTCTGTGCTTTTGCAGTGCATTCTAGAATAGGGTAGTGACATGCCACGTTGACTATACCACTCGCTATGAAAGATTAGTCTTAATGATGATAGTTAAATCGCGTGTTAAAATTTCTGCATATGTCTCAACTGTCGCCGTCAGAATTTCTCACAGAAGCAAGCACTCAAAGCACTAAAGAAAAGCATACTGAGATACGATCATGTTCCACATATATTGCCGATGTTATATTCGTTCAGTTATTTAATGCCAGCTAAGAAGACATACTCTTTCTTGTTGTAATCATTATATATCAAAGTGGAGAAATGATGCAACTGTTTCATTGAAAAATGCATGCTGAATTCAGAGAGTACTACGTAGAAACATGGGAAAAATGTTACTTTGGAATTCATTAAGCTTGACAAACTGAAGTGTTTTCGAACATATTCATCTTAAAAATTGGTGGAAATATGCTACGCGTGAATAAAGAAAATAAGATGTTAAATTTAACTACCTTAAGAGTAAACATAAAATGTTCAAACTTGTGAGGATTCTAATCTTTAGAACACATAAATTATGCATGAATTCCATGAAAGCCTCTCAATATTATTTCCATATTACACAATTTTACGATATTAAATTTATATGGTATTCACTGCCCATAGTACTGAAAATTCTTCATTTCCAGTACATTCTTGCACTATGACATTAAGAAATTATATAAATAACTAGTAGCGGTAACATATTTTTTATTTTCACATTCATGATTTTTAAAAATGCAGGACCAATAAATACACAACAAAATACGTGACCCATCCGATTTCCACGGAGGACAGATCTTCAGTTCTCGTCTATCGGGAAAATATTTTACTAAAACAGTCAAACTAATGAACAAAACACAAGGTGAGTGTGCATTCTTTGATGACAGTATGTATTAAATGCAAAACATTGTCGAAAGTTTATTCACTTCAAATAAATTAAGGGAGTCAGGCAAAATGATTTCGGATGACAACAAAGGCCACATGTGCACATGGCTCGAAAGTGAGGGCAAAAGAGGTGCAAATGAAATCTGCTCGTCCATACTGGAATTACTCATGACTCAGAATTTGTCAGCCATAGAACGCGTAAAAACATTCAGTGATTGTTGTCACTGAACAGAAACAGAACAATGATCTTTATGATGTGGGCCTACCGGAAGTTCGACCTGAGAAGTTGGTAACATCGATTTATGGAACCCGGTTACTCGTATTCTCCCAACGATTCAGATTTTGGTAAAATTGAAAAAAGGAAGAAAAATATGGTTCAATTTATTGTAAAGAGCCTAGGCAGAGGTGTGCTCAATTCAGCTAAGAAAGCAGTGCAAAAATATGTGTTTTGTAGGAAAGGTAAAGAAGACTCCAGTCGAGTAGTCTACTTTAGCTGTCCCGTGCTCTCACTGACACGGCTATAACAGAGGTGACCACGATCCACTAGTCTACTTTATATTTTCCACGGGGAATAATGCAACTAGTCCACTAATACTTTCCACCCTTCAGTTGTGAGTCAATAGTCCAAAATTAAGTTTTTTATCTTGTCATTGAATTTTGAAGAAGCACGTCGGTATTAAGTTGCCGTTCATGAATTGTTGATGAACTGGAAGATATTGTCAATGTATCCCCGAACCAAGTATTAAAGTTTGATCCTTTACACAAATGTATGTATATAGAACAAGAGAAAGACCTTTATATCATAACTCACTGATTCAAGCTTTTTTCTCTTAATTAAAAATGTTGTCGAAAATAAAAATGTTTCGGGGCCAAAATTAGCGTTTATTATGTATTTCAACCTACTGAATTCAAAAAATTTCATCAAAATAACTCAGTACTTCATGCTTTGAAAATACAGTGCCGTCATATTTTAGGGCCTACATTTTAGGATGGGAAAAATTTTAGTTTAGGGAACTGTCATTGACAACAGAACGTTCTAAAGATGTTTGTAGGTTATAAACAGAATAACTGTTTTGATAACTCTGAGTTTTCTGTATGTTTTTGAGCTCTTCTGGTATTCAAATGTAAGTGTAAAATTTGTGATGCGAAAATACCACATAAAATGAGAAGGTTTAGTGAATAGTTTGTGTTACATATGTGGTTTAACTGACATATTCTATTCTCACAGAATATCGATTTGAAGGTGGTTTATCAGCATTATTTTGGTATGAAGGTAGAGGATCAGAATAAATCATAGGTGCTACATGTATGTTACAACTCTTTTTCAGTTATACTATGGAGATTGCTGAAAAATTAAAAAAAAAGATTTATGGGTTTATAAAACGTACATGTGACTGCTACTTCACCTTAACTCCACATATAAAGACTATACCATAAATAAAAAAAGAGGAATTCATCAAATCCCGAATCTTCCACCTGCTCTTCTACCTATTGCACATTCAGATAGTTAACAGTTTTTACTCTTCTGGAACATTATGAGCTTTAAATAGAAAATGAAGCCAGTGTAAAAGAAGATGAACTTAACAAACCTTCAGCATCCCATGGCCCGGATTGCTTTGCTCATCAACTGCAACTGGTAGTCAGAGTTGAAGTTACCGAGCTATCGCTGAGACGAATCCTTAACCGAATCATCCTTTTTCAAAAAAAGAATGTGTCAATCACGTTGCTAAGCGCTTAGGGACGCGTTTTCGTATATTGAAAAAGGGATATTTTCAAGATGTAACAACGGCAACTGGAAGAACTATTCGGCGAAGTACAGTAGGTGGAAAAGGTAAACTGACTGATGATACAATAAATAACTTATATGACTACTATTCAAAGGCGATCCTTGACAAGCAAGGAAAATCTGTTGAATAAAGGCGAAAAAACTGTTTGTCTGGATTCAAACATGTGATCAGCTCAAACGAAAACCCCAACCACGAAAATTGCCCAGCTGGAAAAAACTCGTATTGCTTTTACAACAGAGCGATTGCTATTGATCGATCTCCACCAGATTACAACACAACGCGGGTTGGAATTACTGTCGCTGACATTGAAAAGGCAAAAATTAGAGGGGTGTAAGATAGTCTAACTTCGAGTGAACTTCTTCAAAAATGTTTGAAAGGAAGACCTCAAAACCAAAATGAGGTAGTTCACAGCAAATTGGGGTCCAAAATAAGTAAAACAAAGTTCTGTGGTGCAAGGACATGTTGACAAGCTGCTGCAGTGACGAATGGAACACAATTTTGGGTATGCAAAAACCGATATTATTTCACACATGAATTTCTCTAAATCGGCTAAATACCAACAACACGTGCAAGAGTTGAGGGACAAGCACAGACCTATGAAATCAAGCACTGTGAAGAGAAACGCTCCTAGAGTCCGAGACGAGGTAGACGACCTGGACTATGGAAATGGCACATTCTAAACGTATCCAAGTGCGTGCATGGAAATAAATACTTTACAATAGTAATACATAAATTACAGTTGGGAGTGATTCATAACTATAATGGTAAATAAGCTTATGATAGCATTGTTGTTGTTGATCTAGCTGAAAAAAACACTTAGTAACAGTGAATTTAAATATAATGATTATACTTGAAAATGAAATAATAATTCAGAAAAAGAATATTTATATATCCTGGGACATCGTTCATCACTTTACAGGGCTTCTGCACATCTAATGTATCAAGAGGACATCATTAATCTACTGGTGAGTACATGCTAACACCTATATACAGTGCTTCCGTTTTTCAGGTGGATTTAGCTAATTTACTTATATACATTTATCTATGTACATATATATACATATATACATACATATATGTCTAGATGTATATAAATTAGTTTATTCATTCAAATATACAGTATTAATAATAGCATTACCATGTTCAATTTCAGCACCCTATCTATTAGATCAACTCATATGTGCTGAGTCTACTACGTCGATGAAGCAATTTCGGTAGTAGAATTTGAACTCTACGTGTCATATGGAGCAGAGTTACAACTTTGTGCAAGCTCAAACCACAGTTAACGTAACTCAAGTGTTTTATAATGATCGCAAGATAATTTTCTGGAACTTCGTACTGAGAAAAATTGGCTTTGTGTATCGACTGAATTTCACAAGCTTTTCTCTTCGCATCCGGTCTTTAAAAAATTACTGACCGTTTCTCGTTAACCTGTTAAACAAAAAATGGATAATTTTCAGAACACTCCAGACATGCTTTGATGGTTCTCGTGTATAGAGGTTGTGTTTCGAACTCTCGTAGCAAAAATACTAATCATCGTAGAAAGCTTCTATTGATTTTTCAAGCTCATGAGTTTTACTTTATACCATGTTATTTGAAACGTTAAACTATCAATATCAAAAGCCAAAATAGAAAGTTGAACGTAGCTAAAATAAAAGAAATGTACATAAATTTAAAAAATCTATATATAAAATAGACAAGTGCTTTTCAAAGTGTGGGGCGCGATTTATAAAATGTGCATGATTAAATTTAAACTTCTAAACTTATCAGCTGTATCATGTGTTCATTTGAAAGTGAAGACACTAAAGTCTTAGTGAAGTTCTCAATTGAAATGGCGGTGAAATGGCTTTCAATTATTTTAATGATTATTAACAGTTCAATAATGTAAGTCAACTCTTTCTGCGGTGCTAAGCGATGGAAATGGTTTGACGTCATGTGAAGTAGTTTTCTTATTTGAAGAGAAAAAGAGTCTACAATTTGCAAAGAAGTTCATATGTTTAGATTGTGAGACAAAGCTGTTCTTTTACATATTTTTGATATTACAATTTTAGAAAACAACACGATTCAGGCCTTTTTATACCTTTTTATTAAGTACTGGTGTCAGTAATCTTAAACCTACTATCCTAAGAAATTATGACGTACGAATTATAGGGTATTCATCCAATGGAGTGTGTCACTTAATACAGGTATGATTTTGTTTCTGTCATCTTCGGCATTTGACTTCACTGAAAAGGTCATTGTTCAAATGTTCAGGCCATGTGTATTCCACCGTGAACTTATCATTGTATATATGACAAATACAGTGAAACCTCGTTATTCGTACACATGTAGCATGACCTGCTACCCCTTTAAAGCTTATAAAATTACAAATATTAAAGTAACCTTTATTTTTAGTAATAAAAATAAAACTAAAATTCGAGTGATTTTTACGAACTTTTTACAATTAAAACGTGCATATTTAGTGCACATTATAATAATAATGTTAATATTAAGAGCGTTAGCCAGAAAGTATTTCACAATCAAAACTATAGTCTGGCAACATCTTCACGCTCGTGACGAGACGTAGCTCCCCAGCGACGCCATTTCGTGAATTTCAACATGTGACGTTAGGTTAAAACATTCCCTGAATTTGGGGGACCGTCTACCACCCACTACTTTGGAACCCACTTACCTTTCAAACTTTCATCTGGACGCTCTGGACGGGCTCAAGAATCAAAAGAAGTTCCAAGCTAGGGTGATGTGGGGGCAAGTCGTACTACTAGTGGCATTATATTTGCCAAAATTCAGGTTTCGATGTCAGAGCAACTGCAATGGGTACAAAATCAACTTCAAATATTGTGTTAACTATGGCATCCACCCAAGTGGCTTTCCTAGTTAAGATAGTATTTTTTTTAAATTTCTTAAAAAAAAGGTATTTCGTACGGGTCGCCCCCTATACGGGGGCGACCTGTACAGTATATGGGGCCGACCCATACGGGTGCACATTTCCCCCTGAAAAAAGTTATTGAATGCCCATACAATACTTTTGTTTTAGCAGGTAGCATGTAGCTTTAGCATGTAATTACATAAAAATCAATATATATCAATATGTAGGCGAAAAAAATGCGTAAATACAAAATTGATTTTTATTGATGAAAATCTAAATATACA
>VCRD01001013.1:96886-115513 GCA_006783055.1 Trinorchestia longiramus | reverse complement strand
ATGCTGCGGTTGATGGGCCAGATGCCAGTCGCAGAAAACCCACTCAGGATGTTGGAAGGAGTGGCGCTTCTGATCCATGCCTTGGACGCAAACTCTGGCAGCATGTGCTCCGTGATGCCAGTGTTGGGGTGCATGAGAGAGAAGTCAGACTGAAGTGACCTCAGGTAGGTATTTCTCGTGCCAATTTCATGGAAATACAAGCTGAGTTCCTTGTTGACGAGTTCCTTTATTTCCTTGAGTAAGGTCACACGGGCAGTTAGTTAAGACTTTTGTAAAGTGTTGGTAACTATAAAAATACACCCAACCACCACCAACTAAAAACTTTACACACAATCCGTTTTAGGAGACAGTTCGAATAGCGATTTGTACGAATGGCGAATTATTTATTCACATATGATATAACGAAAATTGAATTAATCCGTTCCAGACCCACAGATGATTGCATATTTAAACTGTAGTAATGATATTTTAAACATAAAACACATGAACACTGAAAAAAATAAATATACTGTATAGTACTGTATTTGAAAAAACAAAAATTTAACTGCGGTTTACGTGTACCTACTGAGGTGAGCTGATGTTACAAGTGGAAGGTGAAAAGAAGGAAGAGCGATATTGAGGTTACTGTTTGAAAGGGGAGTCACCTTCCATGAATACTTCAGTTACCATTCCTTCCGGTGTTTTCTCTCTTTCAGGTGCTCTTCCTTTTTTCTCTCTTTTTGCAATAAGATAATTCTGGGGTTCTTTTTTAAAAACCTGTCCAACGTCGTCTGTTTATGATGATTTCTCAGAGTTTTTCTAGAATGGTCAATAACATTGTCGTTGAACAAGTTGATGCTTTTATTGACCACAGCAGGGTTAGGATGTTATTTTTCACCCCTCTTTGTGTTTGCTCCCAGTGGTAACACAGTTCTATAATTTCTGCAGTGGAAATGCTTCCCTTATTTTCCTCTTTTTCTGTAGAAAGTTCTTCAACCACTTCTTCCAGCTGCTCCCTGTGCAGTTCATGAAGTTCTTCAATTGTCAGCTCATTTCTGTGGTCTTCGACCAACTCCTCCTCATCATCACTGTCTACATCCACACCCATCGATGTCCCCAGGAACATGCCTCTACATATACTGTACATACTCGTATACTTGTATATCCTCAGTAGCAACTAGAAAAACACAAAGTTAATATTTAGTGGAATGTTTTTGGGAACGTAAATTAGTCATTGACATTGACCTTTGCCGCTCCGCAAGTTTGTTGGGCTCCGGTAGTCATAGCCACGAATGAATTTTTACTGAGCGAACGATTGGTTAGTTCCCAGAACGTACACAAGTACAGGGTGAGGCAACATAACTCGTTTTCGAAGCCCTTTGCGTTGAAAAAAAAAGTTATGCTGTGGCACTTTGTACAACCAACTTCAGGGTTACCCCTGTTTGAGGAAACATTGCTACCTTTTTTCAAGTTTATATTGCACCTTGAATTTATCAAATAACTTTTATCATTTCAAGTTCATTTAAAAATATTAATACGACGCCTTAATACATATTCTTGCCGTTTTCCATTAGTATTTGTATTTTTGAGAATAGCCAGTGGAAGAAGAAAAATCTAGTTCAATATTACGTTTCTTATTCCGATAGGAATGTATTAGTTGAAACCATGGTGTGTGGGATCTCGATTCAACGTGCCATGGAGTAATCGATGGGTAACCACGTCGGTAGAGCTACTCCTGGTCAAGCCTACTGACATTCTCGAAAATGAAGTTTCAAGGCTATAAACAAATCTATAGTTAGGTTGTATCTATTACAAGTGAAAGAAGAATCTTTCTCTCACGGGTTTCTATCATACACCTAGCGACTGACAAAAGGAAAAAATAATTGACAAGAGAAAAAGTTTCTTTTACAGGAAGATAATCAAGTATGATAGTATGATTGTCCTATGACAAAACTGCTCAATCGTCTAGGAGAGAGAAAAATATGTACATTCTATTTATTTTCATATATTCCGGAAAATCTACTCAAAAAATTTGTTGTGCAGAATATCATTCCCACGATCAACTTTTTATCGTATATCATGGAAAAAAGCCATGACAAAAGTTAGTTGCTCTAAAACATTGTTTGATGAATACAACAAAGGCAAAAACAGTGAAGTAAATTTTAGCCTCTTCGAAATGTGATTGACCAAATTGGTACGACTGAGAACTGAACACTCGCTACAAACTCCCTAATCTGGCCCATTTATGAAAAACTTAGACTTTTAAAACTCTCTCATGAAATTTACTCATGTAATTTCACGTTTATTTTAGGAACACACCACCAGCTTGGTCGACTACCACCAGCTTGGTCGACTACCACCAGCTTGGTCGACACCACTAGCTTGGTCGACTACCACCAGCTTGGTCGACAACCACCAGCTTGGTCGACGACCACCAGCTTGGTCGACACCACCAGCTTGGTCGACACCACCAGCTTGGTCGACACCACCAGCTTGGTCGACTGGTGAGCGAATTTGCTTGCGAGTGGAAAGACCCGGGTTCGAATCCCGCTGCCGACATGGTTGATGCGGCTAGAAATACGGCTTGGGACTTGGGTAAACAACCGAATAATTATCGAAGTAATTATCCGACCCATGAATGGGCCAGAAGGTTCGTTCCTATAGCCTCATTCTATTCTATTCTATTCTATTCAGAGCATTATTAAATATTCGTATCAATCAATATGCGCTGGCTATCATTTCTTTCACAAAACTAAGAAGATTCTCATATTAGAACGTGAGGATAAAAACAAATGAAATTCGACGAAGCGGAAGAAAAGAATCTCACATAAACGGAAATTAGCTCTGAAACCAATTTGTTCTTCATGAAGTATTTTTTATAACGCTACTAATTGTAATGCAGATGGTACCGTATTTAGCATCATAGCTTGAAATATAGCCACAAAATTATGTGGGAGTGTAAATAATGATATTATCTACAGTTTTTAAAACTGTTCAATAGCAACTGGCAAAAAACGCACCCTTTAGTTTTAGGGTTAGTTGTACTAATACATTATATTACTATAATATGCAATTCAGCTGGAAAAAACTTCAGAGTATTAACAATTAGACCATTTAATAGGAGAGAGATTATAGAGGGCTGCCCATAAGTAAAGTATCTTTTTAAAACTATTATAGCTATAAAACTACAAATGTTAAAGAAATTTGGTTAATTCAGAATGAATGAGGAGATTTCAAAGTTTTCTACCAGCGCATCAAGTTTACCAACAATTCCACGGGAAAAAAATGCAAGTAGTCCACTAATGCTGTCCACCTTTCAATTAGTTGTTTTATGCGATTGTGAGTGAGTCTAACTCTAGTGTAGTATATTGTATTATTACGCTGGTCTGCATTACAAAACTTTTTTAAAAAGGTCATGGGTTTTCCAACTAATTTAGGACCCATTTTGTATGCTGAATTCAAAAATACAGTTTATTTTTCTGGGTCAGGACTGGTTTATAAAGAGTAGAGTGGAATGAGGCATTAAGAACAAGTCTTTTAGCCCATTCATGGGTCGATAGCCAAGTCCCATGCTGTAATTCTTGCTGCCGATAGTCAAGCACAAAAACATTACAGCGGTTGCGGGTTTTGAACCCAGGTTTTCCCGCAGTGGAAGAAGGTTTGCTCACTAGTCAACCAAGCTGGTGGTAGCCTATTTATAAGATATAGTTTATTTCTTTTGCAGCGTATTTTTCTAAAATATCGCAGAGCAACCGTTTATGAGCTTTGCTTTTCCAAACTGGGTCGTGGGCACCCGTTAATAATTTATTTTATTTCTCTTTTCAGATCTAGACATCTAGACAAATGGATCATAAGTGTGAAAACCCTCGTAATAGGTTCTGTTACATCTGCAGACAAGTGGTTTTTCCCGACCGTCAAGGAAAATTTACTGATTTTGTGAAGAAGGCATATCACGTTTACTCTGGAGTGAAACTAGGGGACCAGGATAAGCTATTCGCTCCCCGTATCTGCTGCAAAACATGAGTAGAGAACTTACAGGATTGGAGGAACAAGAAAAGGAAGAATATGCCATTTGGTGTCCCAATGGTGTGGAGGGAAGGGAAAGATCACGTTACCGATTGCTACATTTGCATGGCAAATCTAAAAAGCATCAATCGTAAGAAAAAGTATCATGTTCAATACTCTGATATTTCTTCTGCCATTGAGCCAGTCCTCCATAACCCCCATGTTCCTGTTCCTGAACTAAACGTCCCCACATAATCTAGTTCTAGTGACATGATTGATACAGCTAAGTGTGATAAATACAGCTCGGAATGGGACCACCAACCGGTGCCTTTGACCCGAGCCGAATTTAATGACTTGACACGAGACCTGAACTTTCCTTAGATGTCTGCCCAGCTACAGGGTCATCGTCTTCGAGAGAAACGTCTACTGGTGCCAGGAACAACATTATATTTGTATCGGGTTCGCGAGAGAGAATTTAGAAAAACATTCATGTTTGATGAAGCATCTTCATTGGTCTACTGTAGCAATATTGTTGACCCGATTGAATTACTTGGTCTGAAGTATGATGCTATGGAATGGAGATTTTTCATTGACTCAACTAACAAAAGTCTCTGAACAGTTCTTCTGAATATCTGAAACACCATTTTTTATCGATTCCTGTTTGACACTCAGTTGAAATGAAAGAATCCCACAAAAGCATAGAACGTCTGTTGTCTGCTTTGAACTACCAGAAACATAAATGGTTGATCTGTGGAGATTTTGAAGTTTTTGGACTCATCCTAGGACTTCAACGTGGTTACACAAAGTATTCATGCTTTCTGTGCTCATGGAATAGCCGTGCTGATGACCAGCATTATGTCAGACAAGAGTGGCTATCAAGACAAGGATTAAAACCTGGGTCACACAACGTTGTGTCTCACCCTCTGGTTGAACCGAGCAATATATTGCTTCCATCCCTCCACATCACTCTCAGTTTCATGAAGAACTTTGTAATGTCATTAAATAAAAATGTCAAACAATAAATTTTATTTTTCAGTTCTTCCCAGAGTAACTAAAATAATGTAAACTAACATAATGCGTAATAATTTTCATAATGCATAAGCTTAATCTTCTTCATCTGTAAACAGAACTTTGGAAACAGTTTTCTGACCTTGAACTGTTCTTAGTATACTAAAAGACTTGCGTGCAAACAAATGTGAAGCAAACGAGGCCGAGGGTGAAAAAAGTTTACACGGAATACGCACCCACTGCCGAATTTGATGAGCGTTCTTCTTGTGAGGCCCTATGACACCATCATATTATCATTGTGCCACTGGTTGGATATACGCTGAAGCCTTCATGTTGTCAAAACAATATGCTCATTAGCACGATGGATTTCACCAAAAATCATCCATGATGCTCAAAATTCAAGGCATGAGTAAAATAGTTTACACCGAAAAATGTATTCGACAAATATAGGTCCTTAAAAATTCTGTAAATAAGGTACAGTGTACCCTGTCCCTATCCTCATATTAGGAGAATCGTTTGTATTAATGAATGGTTAGTCCGCTACACATGCGTATTGCAATCATAGGTGGGCGTTATTGCGGTAGACTATCGCAATAAGTTATTGCGATGACGATATCTAGTCATCAGTTATCTGATCTTTTTTCCAGCGTTACTGATTCATCGGTATAGCCGATACTCTTGGTTCTAAACTAGCAATAAACAATAATTTTAAATTTTAGTTCCAGTTTAGCTCAGGTGCGAGCCATGCGTGATTTGGAGGCAGAAATTGGTTGGTTCGAGTTGCGAATCGAAAAGAAGGAGGTCCTTATTGACCTTTTTCTTAAAGTACAACATTGCCATGCCAAGCAGCACCGTGTTAGAGTGTTTTTTCTCTTTCGGCAAAGGCATCATTGGGGGTAACAGGAGCCAATGTCTGATAAAAGCTTCAACATAATTATGTTTACGAAGGTAAACATACTGCACAGCTTAGGTTAAACTGTTGCTATGTAAATTCAGTTATTTGATTTGAAACAGTATACGCATTTCAGTAGTGATGAGACAGTATAAACATTGGTTAATAAGTTTTTCGAAGGTTTTTCTAAAACTTTCCAAAACGTTTTCAACGATTTTTCTAGATTTTTTAAGCTAGAAACATGAATATATATTTGGATTTATCTATGTTTGTATTCAAAATGTCTGTATCTTTATCGATGAAATGGGAATTTTGGATTTATCGATTTATCGGCGATCGCTTCAGCATACAATGAATTTATATCCAGATATTAGGTTATCGTTATTGATTCATCGGTTACCGTGATACAATTTTTTGTTATTGCACCCACCACTACTTATACTTATAGTACAGATATGTATCAATTACACACTGTTGCACGCTAACAGCTCAAAAAATTCAGCCTTTACAACTTACTTTCCGAGGTAATAATACACCACTAATAGTACACGAACAATTACGAAATTAAGTAGAAGTATTTTCATCACATAATACGAATGGATGACCAAAATACTTGATGAACAAAATCAATTGCACATTTAATTCGTATGCTTTCAACTACTAAACTATCATGGTAGTTTATAAATATACAACTATTCTGATAGTTTTGATTTTTTGTAAATAATTAGTTCGCAATATGCCATATTTTACTATACACATATTCATTTTGTAAAAGCACAATTGTACAATGCATTGATAATCAGAAAGTTCTGTGTCAAAAGTTACGTTAATGGATCAACCAACTATGTATATGTTAACGTTAACATGTGTTTTTATGGTGTTATGAAAACATTGGTTTATTGCAAGCAATGGGATTTTCAGCTGTAACACTGTGATACTTTAATGGTGAAATTCATAGCACTGAACCCGAGAAAATTTGGGTATCTGTTTGTGTCAAAAGTTCACTTGCAAACAGTGAAAACGGAGTATCGGTTGATTTGTATTATAAAAACACTACTGGTCGAAAAAGTAAATTTATGGGCCACCTGGTATCTTTTAGAGAGACACACAAAATGTAAATAAACGTAACAGAGAGAGCAATCTTTGTTATTGAATCATGTACGAGAGCTTTTGACGAGCGATCAAAAAAGTTTGTTTGGTAAAACAACAGCATGATAATACTTGAGCCTCATTTCAACCCAAAGGAATATTGTGCAGATCTGGGTGTATGTATGTAGTTAAAAACATAGAACAACCTCGTCGGAAGAAGTCTTCATCGCGGTTAGCTACGATAAAGAAAATGAACAAAAGAAGAAATAAGCGTTTAAGGCTTTTACGACAGGGAACTGCAAGAACAGTTTGATAGTAGCCATCGAAAAGTGAAGATGAAAATACCCAAATAGGTCTTAGGAAAATCCCCAAAAAATCATGCTGGGAAAAATTTGAAAAAAAATTTTGAGTTAGATTTTTATGCTGGTTGAAACTATAAGTGGCATGCTGATTCCAAAATTGTAGTCAGTTGTGTTCCAGTACGTCAAGTTTTTTCTCCACAGCTTACCCTCCAAATAAGTAAATTTCCATTGATTGGCTGTACTATTACTTGTCACCTGAATTATATTTTACTCATCAACAGCTACATGGTACCGTGTTTGAGCAGTCACAATAGATACAATGCAGCTCAGAGTAGGTCAGTATTATTAATTTCTGGAAACAGAAAACTAGCATGTGTCGTAGGATTTGAAATTAAAAGGATTTGTACTGGCTTTTCTCTTAACTTTGCTACCATTGACGTACTGTTGTAAATTCTATTAATTTTATGCTGTTTTTGTAATTTCAAAGCTTGTAACTATTCCATATTAGTGTTTTATTTCTTAGGTACATTCTTCGTACTAGGTCATGTTTGTTCCTGCTACTTCTCGCTTTAAATGCCTAAACAATCCCTACCCTTTTTGTTATATTTATGGTAGTTTCACCATTTCATGTCAGAGAGCAAACATCACTGTTTTGTCTAACAATCATATTTTGCAAATTTTAAAGTAAAACTTGGTGATCAAGACAAGCTATAGGTCCCTCATGAAGTATACAAGAAGTTTGTCGAGAGTTTACGGATATGGACCAGAGGAACAAGTGAAAATTTGAAATTTGGTATCCTTATGGTTTGGCGAGGGCAAAAAAACCATTATGCAAATTGTTATTTTTATTCAGTGAAAACATTAGGATTCACCCAGAAAAATGTAAGTAAATTAGAATATCCTACTCTACCATCACCTATAAAACCAATGCCTCATTCAGCTGAAATTCCAGTGCCAGTGTTCAAACAACTAACTCTAACTCGACTACAAATGGGCGAACTTTGAACAAGTGGAAGAAGAACTTGATAGCCATAACTACGAACTACTCATGAACAACAAAAACGTTGGGAAATACTACATGATACCCAAAGAAAAGATTGCAACCGCTACAGAACACCGTATCCCAAAGATGTGAATCAGGCCAACCAATAACCCTCCTTGTTTCTCACAAGAGATTAAATGCCTCATCAATGCAAGATAACAGTCATACAGAAAACGTAAACGATACTAAACAGAACCCCATCGTCAAGAACATATACACGCCTGCAGGACTATTAAGCAAACGATAAAATCTACAAAATAAAATAAAGAAATTCCAGTTGCAGCACAAGCTAAACCTAACCCGAAAAGCTTCTACAAATATATAAACGACAGACGACTCGAAAGAGACACTATTGGACCACTGATCAATCCTGAGGGGTCAACCCAAACGAACAACAAAACGAAAGCCAAAATTCTTCATACATACTTTACGTCTGTGTTCACTCATGAAGACTAAACTGAAATCCCTCAACCTCATGCTTAAAATCCTCGGGAAATCCTGTCAGAGAGCGTATTCACAGTAGAAGGGGTAGTGAAATAACTCATCATTTTAAACCCATATAAGTCAACCAACCCGACGACCTTGGTTCTTGGATACTCAAAGAACCCCTTACAAACATTTTCAATCGATCACTTGAAACTGGGATAATTCTGGAAGATTGGAAGCGGGCAAATGCCACTCCTGTTTTCAAAAAGGGGAACAAATAAATACCTAATAACTATCGTCCAATCAGTCTGACATCTGTCATCAGCAAAACAATAGGAAGACTACTTAAAGTCCGTATAACAAAGCCCCTAATGACCATAATCTTTTTACTGACAGCCAGCACGGGTTCATGGAAAAACGTTGTGGCCTCACAAACCTCCTTGACTTCTTTGACGTTAACCGCATACACGACCGTCCAAATGCCGTAAACCTTGTATATCTAGACTTTCAAAGAGTCTTCAACAAAGTTTCCCACGAAAGACTCATGGTCATTTCCACAAACAAGTGGAAAAAACGTCAAAAATGCAAGCAGGATTCTTGGTTTCATTGGCACGAAACTTTGAATACAAGTTAAAGAACATTATATTACAACTCTATAAAGTGCTAGCCCGGTCTCATTTAGAATATTTAGTCCAATTTTGGTCTCCTACCCTACGAAGAGATATTAAGAAATGGAAAAAGTTCAGCGGAAAGCAAGAAAGATGATTCCAGAACTCCACAATTTCAGCTACGAAAGACGTCGTTAACGCCATGAACTTGTGTCCTCAGAATAAAAAACACTGCGAAGACAACTTATTGAAATCTTTAAGTATTTCAACGGCCTTAACAATGTTACCCTGGAAGGACTTTTCGAAAGAGGCGGTAACGTCCGAACCAGAAATAACGGTCAAAAAATATTACTGAGAAACTTCAGGACATCCCAAGCCATAAACTTCTTTCCTGTTAAAATTAAACAACTTGGAACCAGCTGCCAGAAAACATAGTTTCTGCTGGCACTGTGAACACATTCAAAAATTGTTTCGACAAATTTTGGATTACGAACTTCCAGTTATACAACGTACTAACTCTTAGGACCAGTGTATGATCGAGATAAATGCGCGAGACTGAAATGCCTGTCCGTGAGTGAACTACGTGTACAGGACTGAATTGACTCATGGGGCTAAGGTGCATGGTTGATGGATTTACTTTAGACGACATGGGAGTTGAGTATCAACCCAAGAATGGGCCAAACGGTTCGTTCCTATTGCCTTATTCTATTGTATTCTATTCTTACAACCTCGTGTAGAAGATTTGAGTGATGCTGAAGCATGCCATGACAGCAATTATGACGGTTTTGAAATTCATGAGAATTTAGGTTGTAGAGGATTAGATCAGCACGAAATGAATGATTTCGCACGTTAGTTGAGCCTGTCAAAATAAACTTCAAAAATCCTAGCAACGCGACTGAATGAGAGAAACTTGCTTGAAGAAAGAGTGAAAGTATTACGCTTTCGAATCAGAGGAAGTTCATTTGTGCTGCACTTCAGAAATGACAGCGGCATAGTGTTTGCCATAACATTCCTGGTTTACTGATGGAACTAGGGCTCTCAATCTACGATCCGGATGAATAGCAAATGTTTCAAAGAAATGGATGAATAGCAAGTTATGGTGAAAAAGTTTCATGCAAATACACGTGCAAGTAAACACAAATAAATTATTCAGAGAATTTTGGAGAGGTACAAGGTGCTTGGTTGCATGAATATTAAACTACATTTTCTGCATTGCCATCTTGCCAGCTTCACGTGATATCTTGGTGCTGTTAGCAACGAAAAAGCTGAACGATTTCATCAATGCTTTAAGGTTAGGGAAGAATGTTATATTAGTAAATGGGATTTACTATGATAACTGACTATTGTTGGAGTATCAAACACAATTTTTGTCAAGTTGAACACTCGCAAAAGAGCTATAAACGTAAATTGTTACCATGACCAATTACATACAATTATAATCACATTAGCTCTATCCTCTGTAAAAACATAAAAATTATCAATAAACATTGCAGCCATGCCTACTTTTTACATAGTTTATTGTACAGGGTGTCCCGAAAAAATGTACTCGATTTTTGTGTTTATTATATTTCCAGTTTAAATTGAGATATTTTAAGATTTTTCATTTCATATCATAGTTAATTTTGTCTTTCATTCGAATAAAAATTTTTGTGAATATCTACTGAATTATGTGTGCGCGGTAAGAAGTTGAAAGAACAAGGATAGATTATTCCTTGTACCAAGGAATTTTTGCAATATTATTGATATTTTTTCCTCTATTTCCAGTTTTCTGAACAAATTTAATAAATGATAAATAATAATGATAATATTATTCACAATGAATTTTAATAAAATAAAATACAAAACAACCTTTAGTATTCTTCAACATAATCATTGTTTCTCTCAAGATGATGTTGAGTAGCCACCAAGAAGCCCAGACCTAACCCGTGCGATATTTTCCTTTGGATATATGTTAGGAATCTTGTACTTAAAAAGCCACCTACGACATTGGAAATACTACGAGAACGGGCAGAGGATGTATTTGAGAGATTGAAGAACGATCGAGCAATGATTCGAAAAACAGTTGGTTCCATGATGAATCGAGCTGATACTTGTCTTGAGAGGAACGGTGGTGATGTTGAAGGATACTAACAGTTGATTTGTACTTTATTTATTGAAAATTGTTTTGAATATTATTATTAATGATTATCGTTATTATTTATTATTTATCAAAGTTGTTTGGAAAACTGGAAACAAAGAAAAAAATTTAATAATGTTATTGCAGTAATTCCTTGGCACAAGTTATAACCTACCATTGGTCATTCAACTGCTTACTGGTAATAATTCAATAGATATTCACAAAAAAATTTTTATGAATGAAAAACAAAATTTATTATAGTATGAAATAATAAGTTATAAAATACCTCAATTCCAACTGAAAATATGATCAATACAAAAATCGGGTACATTTTTCCAGGATACTCTGTGTATCAGTATTTGAATTTTTTATGAACAAGCACATGTCTTTTAGAAACAGTATTTGTTTCATATTCTTTAGAAAAACGGGGATCCTATAGTTTACAAACTTGACAAGAAAAATTGAGATCAGTTTTGGATTCCGTCTTCAAATATGAGGTAAAAAAAGCTGTCAGAGCTAACTCAGCAAAAGTTGTATTCCCCAGTGTAATTTTATTCGGAAAGAAATGTTAGATCATAAAATTGCATAGGTGCAAAGCAAAGGAAAATAGTAAAGGATTTGCCATTCAAATAAACCATCTTAGGAATCCAGCATACTACAGCACGAATGTGATCAACATATAAATCTCGGAAACCAAGGGATTTCTAGACAAGTGATCAAGAAAGGGTGGTGGATTTTTTCTCGTGTAAGAAGATACCTTATCTAATATAGTGATTTCGTTATTATAATCACTCTTCAGTCCTAACCCTCAGACTTCTCTTATCTCCGAGCAGACGTTGAATATCTTTATGTTGTCTTACTCGGAGTGAGCGCCTAAGGGAGTAAGGGACAGTTGAGGAACTCAATAGGAGAAAAGGCAATTGAAGGCAGGATGAGTTTAACAGTTTTTATTTAAACATTGGAATGTGTTATTAGTTCTTGATTCTTCGTTACGCACGTCTGCCCATCCTGTCCGTAAACATAGTCGTTTCAGGCAGCAAGTCTCTGCTGCCCGAGCGTGACCGCTCATTGGTTAATGTCGTGCTTCTGGTGTTAACAAGGCCTAGCCTCGTCGCTTGGTTTCCTTCCGTATCCTGTTTGCACATTGATTGATGAAAGCTAGCCTCGTCGCGGTATTCGTATGTAGTGGAGCCATGCGATTCACTACACTAACATCGAGGATGTTGTACGAATCGGTGTCGAAGCTTTGTGAGCATCGAGTGTAAATAGAAACCCACAAAATAATTCATTGATGTGCATAATGTTATCGGACCAAATGATCAACAATCAATTAAATTGACCCTAAAATCTCATCACGTTAATGTCTAAGCTCTCATTGTAAATCTATGACATTATTGTTGGTTATTTTGAATTATCGTGTATGAAATCAATTTATCGAGTGTTGAGGGAAGATGCAGTGCAGTATTCATCATAAACATTTAATCAATATGATATTGAGAGTTGAGTTGAATAAGCTATTATAGAATGGGCTCGCACATGATCGGCCGGTCGTAAATTACTGGTAAAATACAGAGAATTATTTCCTCGACGTTGTGTATGATGATCTCAGTGAGTCAATTGAATGTAAATTATATGTTTACTGGATTATCATACACATAAACTGAGACTTGGGGAACAAGTGAGGTGAGGCGAATACTCAGAGAATAATCATGAGGTGACTTACGTGAAAAAAGTATCAATACCACATGGGTGAGTACCTTATCATTAATTAAATATTTCTTATAGACTGCACATAATTACAGGTTAGCTCCCTCCTGTGCAATTTTCTCTTAGGCTTGGTACAAGGAGTTAAGAATCTATGTCATCCTTGATTTCATGCGTGTGCATTTTAGAATGGAGTGTCACTACCTCCTGTACGAGCCGAGCCGAGGTGCTGTTTTTAGCGTGAAAGCTAACAATAAGTTAAAATTAATGCTTTCAGAAATTAAGATTAAACACACTGTGTTACCCTGTTTGTCCACGGCGCTTGGAAGGCATGTTTGAGGTCAGCCAAGTTCAGAGAGGTCATTACGTTTATTTCTTGTTCCAGACGTATCAAATGCACAATTGAACAAGAATAACCGAATACCGTTATACACCTTGCGACTCCCTACAATATCATAAGTGCTCTACATGCACCCAAAAATTTGATCAAATAATATTATAAGACCCTGTAGACAACAACCACAAACACATTTCCTATAGTCGCTTCTGGAAAAAATTAATTTCCCGTCAACGCGTAGTAATAAAAATTTTTACCAGTATTTTTCGCAATTTATTGGGAATCAATTGTACAATGAAATTAAAAAAATAGGAGCCAGACGGAAACTAAATAAATATTTTCACATTGTTTACAGAATTATGAATTGCCAATCTGTGTATCTAGTTCTTCTTTTAGGTCGAACATTATTAAGAAAACAGCTCTCACTAAAGTGCATATATCAGAGTTCATTTGACCTCTGTGGTCTCAAATCAATGTTCAAGTTTCTTTAATAATTTCGGCAATCCCAATCATTCATACAAACATGAGAAGATATGACTAGACTACCTTATTCTATGAATGTTATGGATTAATCTACGACAGATCAACTAAATCAAGTGACTGGATCATACCAATCAGTTCAAGTTCTTCATTAAGTCCTCCTACACTACAAGTGTGTGGCTAACTTCGTAGATAAGTTAGTTTCGCGTAGCACAAGTAGAAAAGAATTTCATTCTCGAGATTATCTATTCAATCTTTGTTAAATCAACATGCTTATCATTAACGTGAAAACAAATTGCGTCAAGAGCCGTGTGTTGGTTTTCTACTTCATGAGTCACTCGCATAAAAAATTACGAGACGATTACCGTACTGCTTCACTTTTTTGATTCTAGTATCTCCGATTTCAATTATGTCACTTCAAGGGTGTTGGAAAATGCATAAAGCAGCTAACTGGTCAGCTCTGTTTCAGGTCCTTATACCACAACTTTGCCGTGATATTTCCAGCATATCTTTAAACGTAATTACTGTTTTTATGGAAAATAACCATGTCCGCGTTGAAACAATACTTCTGATCCAGAACAAAAAATAGTTCAAAAATTGTATTTTATTATGCATGTTAAGTCAGGATGTAGGGTAGAAAAAACAGACGTAAAAGTACGTAGAAAATAATGATCTCGTCTGTGGGCGACTACAATTAGGAAGATAATTTTTCTCTTGTATGTATTTGTGTTTGTGTATGTACACAAATATGTCGTGATGACCGAATATAAGGGGATAACCAAGATACGCTAAGTAGCATCGGCATGAAAAAGTGCCCTCTAAAACAAAGGAGGAATTTTCGGAGTTTTTTAGTGCAAATTTATGCAAATTAGTTACTGAAAAATAGTCTTCGGCCCACAGTTGTTCGTGCTCGTATATCAAGAAAATTAGATTGGTTAAAAACTTTATCAATTGCTCACACGAACAATGTTCATGTCCAGCAGTGTCGAAGCTCGTTGCTGGACATGAATGTGACATTTGAACTTCATTGAGAACAGTCATGAAGCGAAGGTTGCAGTGAAAGGAAGCTTCAAATGCATGACTTAGATTGCATTTTTAAACCCATAACATGGAAAATACGACTGGAACTTTTCATAAAATTCTGCATCATAAAACATTTGAAGAAGTTCCCTGCTCCACTAGACAGGTATGAATTAAAGAAATATCTGAAATAATTGTGTAGAAGATACGATGACAAATTTATTATAGAGACAAATGTATTATATAGAGGAAATTTTCTGCACCTTATAAACTGGTCAGAGCTATAGAACAGTTGCATGTAAATACGAACAAAGACAAATCTCGTGTTCTTTACGAGAACTGTACAAAAAATGTGTCTAGACTACAGTTGAACATAATAATATAATAAAATATGACGCTAGAAAAGAACCAGTTGGTCCATTTCTGGATTTCTACCCAAGTCCCATGTCTCCTAAAGTTAAACCATCATTAGCTTAAAGGCACTTCTTGATTCCCGTAGTAAAACAGGATGGTAAAAGTAAGAGGTAACAGTCATACTTACAATGCTCAAATTTTACGTGCATATGATTTGACTCTCATTACAATAAAATGATATGATTTTAGATACAGAATAGTTAAACGACTCGTGGTGAACAATAGTTATATGACTCGTCGTATTTATAAACATGGCTTGTAGTACGTAATAGTTACATGATCTTAAATACACAGTTTTACATGGCTGAAAATACCCATCACATGTATCATTGGACACAATTGTTAGATGGCTTATATACAAGAAACAATATGATTCACGATGCAAATGAATCTGACTGGTGGTAAGTAATGATCAAACGACCCGTTATACACATGTATTGTATGTCTCGCGATACACAACCCGATACACAACTGCTAGAATAGAATAGAGTAAGGCAACAAGAACCAGCCGTTTGGTTCATTTTTCGTTTGCTACCCAAATCCAAATGCCATCTAAGGTAAAGGTATCAATCAATTGCACTCAGAAATTTCAGCCACGTGCGCACGCCTCAAGTATTCACAGGCGTTTACACGACATATAATACATCAGATGTAGTCGCACTAACGCTCTATATAGCAATGATATGATATTTGATGATTAGCATTCAAAGTTTCTTACAAGGAAACTACGGACCTGCTTGCATTTCTGACGTGTTTTATTAAAGAAAATGATAACTGTGTTTCTTAGCTTTTATGATTTTGGTATCTTCTATTTTGCCATAATTAGTTAAAGGATGTTAAAAAATCCAAAAGCCAGTTAACGCATCTGTTAGCTCCATTATTAAGTTCATTAGTTAAATAGCGAATTTTGTATGCATTTCTTTTATTGAAAAAACGTCGTTAATGCGAGCAGAATCCTTTGTTTAATTGCACTAAACTTTGAATACAAGTCAATGAACATCATCTTACCACTTTCAAAGCGTTAGTATCTAACTAAATCTGTTATTACACGACTCTCGGTTCATAAAAAGAACATTACTTGTGGTACACTATGATTACATGACTCAAGGTACACAGAAAGTACATGGCTCGTAGAACACACCATGTAAGGCAAAGGTGTTCAGTAATCTCGAACAGTAGTCAAATCTGACGACAGATGGTTGCAACGACAGTCGACAGTCAAATGGTTGCAAAGATTCTCTAATTAGAGGAATTTGGTTCACAATTTTTATTTTAAATCAAATCACATAATTTAACCCTTATATGTTTTCAAATCTATCGCTCTGTATAAAATGTATTTCTAAGAAAGAGAACAGTTAGTCAAGAAATTTAAAGTGTGTTGTGTGCCAGCTACTATTTACAGTGAAAGATTTAGAAAAAAGCAACGACATATCGAAAAACGTAAAAAACTTTTGTCTGTTCAAGTATCATCTCTTTTTATAGTCATAAATTATCTACATTTCATCTATAAAGTAGTTCATTGAATTTTCTGGTAGGTTGGTCACTTTAAGGAACGAAACCTTGTTTATACGAATAGACCATTTACGAGCCAATTCCATCTAAGGGAAACTGAATTTCCTTCAAGTGGAATTGAATTTCCTCTATTGAAATTGGTTTCCTACGAGTGTAGTTGAATTTCTTCCGATTAAAATGGAGCTTCTACAAACTGAAACTGAGTATAAGTATATTTTACGAAATAACTTTGATTTATCTTCAGTTACTCATATGAACTACTAAAAAAGGAAGAACAAAGAAAGCAACTTGCAATGTTAAAATTTATTGAATAAATTCACGATGAACGAGGGAAAATCTATTAAAAAGATGAAAGTTTCAACTGCATAGGTAATTTTTAACAAGTGAGAAAATCAAACACATCATATAGAATTGGTAAACTAAAGACGAAAACACTTATAATAAAAAATACAGTATTTGAAATATTTGCCTAAATAAGCAGCAAGCGTTTCATTTTAAACAGTTTTATTTTTTTAATTAACAAACATACCGAAAAGGGTGGATCTTAACTACTCGTTATAGTGACTACTTTAAAATCTTATTTAAAATAAAGGTTGCATATATCTGGGTGATTGCACGTGGAATAGTGTGAAGGGTTTAAAATGATAACTTCTAACAATATTAGTGCAGCCTTCAGTTTTAAACTCTTTTTTTTCGTTCTAATAATAAATTCATCGACATTTTATTTGAGTGGGGATGGAACTGCCAACTGGACAGATGTTAGCTAATATTTTTATCTGTTTCCAAGAGAAATGATGGTTAAACTTATATTCCATTCATTTCAAGCCTGTGTAATGGACGCAAAATGGACGATACCTTTCTGTTATTTCGTAACATGAAGCATTGTGCATCGTTTCTAGCCTGCTTAAATTCTCAACATGGAAAAAAACAACCATAGAACTGGAGTGAAATAATTTATGAGCATTTTTAGAATCTCGAATTTTTGACCATGCCAATTGTTTTTTAGTTCAGTATTTCGTGAATCTACTTTTACATGCTTCAGAAAGAGTTTCTCACTTTGACTCTGTTCACTTTAAAACTACCAGTATTAGAACCGTGATATATAAAGTTTAGTGTTTATTTGAATTTGTCAACTTTTCATGACGAGTTTTAATTTTGAAAACACATTGTCATATGCATGGTTGTCCATTAGGTTACTGAATCTTTCATCATGAATCTCCCCTATCAATATTTTCAAGCAATACTCCTTTAATCAATGTTCTTAAAAATCGTTGTCCGAGGTGTATTTTCAAGTTAGTACCGTTTTGAAATGAAAATAAAACAAGCAGTCTTTTCACAGAAATTTGGTTTCAAGTGAATACCTGTATTTTAGTCTAATTTTCTAAATAATTTCCACTAATATTAAGGCTTTTATCGTATCATACAACAAGCGTTTGAATACTATACTTGTCCTGACAGGTCAGGATATATGATAATCATAAATAAATTGGAATTTGTATTAGAGAAAAACAAGGGACAGAGGGATACTCGTTAGCTGGCAATACCGAGACGCTGTGACGTCAACGGCGCGCCACCATGCGGGTTGTTTGGTCTCATCAAGATACAGCACAGTGTAGCCTATAGTCAGCATCGTTTTGTTATAAAAACAGTGTTAAGTTCCACACCAAACCAAAAAATGTAAGATATTGTGTTA
>VCRD01001013.1:85059-96814 GCA_006783055.1 Trinorchestia longiramus | reverse complement strand
ACACATTGAAAAGCTAATCATGTGTGCCACTTCAGACGAGTGATATGTTAAAGTATTTAATTTTAAGTTAAACAAATGTGATGCATAACATATAACGTGTTCAATGTAGGTATAAAGGGTCTTACACAACCCAACATGGAAAAGAAAATTGTTCACACAATTTTCACAGTGTCAATTCAGTGTAGCTTCCAGGGTTTTCAGTCAGCCTCAATGGCCAGTATTATGTTTTGAGCTACATTCTAGTGTATGCACATTGAAAAGCTAATCATGTGTGCCACTTCAGACGAGTAATATGTTGAAAGATTTAATTTTAAGTTAAATAATTAGTTCTGTAAACTTAATTTGTGATTTGTTCTCAGATCACGGCATGTAAGGCAAGTCAATAAAGACAACTTCCAACGACCTCATCATTTATCCTACGGGGCACGCTTAAGTCCCGGACAATACTCGTAGAAATCTGTCGCTTGATTCGGCAACCATTGCAACCCGGTCGTTTTGACATCAACTTTTTTTGACATATTTTCTGACATGTTTTGAAATTTTCTTTTTGAGAAAACTCATCACATAATGTCGAAACCGTAAAACATCTGTTCTCTCTCACCTTTTCATTACTTTCTGCTCAAAGCCGTCGGTATTGACTGAACGTCGCCACTTTGTTTCACATCATGTATAATATACTCGTACAGCCATCTTTAAAAGTTCGCACTCATTTCTGTACCATTCCTTCGTTCATAGTATTTTCCCCAGACAATCTACTCACCTGATGAGGAATTTGAACCACTTTTACGCCTTTGTCACTAAGAAAACTAATCACAGCGCATATTTCGGAATCGTTGGTATTCTCAGTCAGAGGAGGCATTTCAAATGCTCACAAACAAAACGTACACACGTCGAATAACTCTGTAATAACGTTTGTGGCTTGTCAACAGAGTACAATAAACAGCACACCTGCACCAAATGCATACAACGGCACTGCAGCAGAGGAATTTCAAAACAGTATAGTTTGAAAACGCGACTCGTATGTTGTTATACTGTTTTCGGATCCTGGCCTGAAAAACTCAGAAAACAGTTATTATCCTTTTTATCGGAATCTTTCACTCATATATTAATTAAAATGGTTCTGTCATATATATATATATATATATATATATATATATATATATATATATATATATATATATATATATATATATATATATATATATATATATATATATATATATATATATATATATATATATATATATATATATATATATGAATAAAACAAAATCAATTTCCTATTACGTGGATGAATTTCATTAAAAAACTCTCATCTGTTATTAATAAACGCACTGGCGAACATTGTACATCTGAATATTTTCATTTTACTTTCTAGGAACTTACAGATTGGAAATCGAACATGCTGGAAGAAGTTTTCATATGGATCATACCCTCTCTAACCCGTCTCAATCTGTTGTACGCAGTCACGCAGAGCAATAAAACGTTTCTGTCGAGTTAAAACATTTTAAATTAATCACGACTGCATCGACTGATTCACCAAGATATTTTAAAATATGGGTTCATTTTACGAGACAGACCTGTTTCGAATGACACACAATCGTTAATCCCTTGAAAATAGTTCAAGTATTTTTATTCCATTACTTATTTAACATATCAAGATAAAACACCAACATATATTTTATATATATATAAATATATATAAATATATACATAATATATATATATATATATATATATATATATATATATATATATATATATATATATATATATATATATATATATATATATATATATATATATATATATATATATGTATATATTTATATATATATATATGCATATATCAAACTAGCATTTTTCCGTGCAATACTGCAGTTTAAATTTTGCGGTCCTTACATACCACATATTTTTCGAAAATACTATTAATTAGACTGCACGTGCATCTTTGTCCCATCATGGTATTCTACAATATTCTTAAGAAGTTCAAATATTGCATATCATGATCGAATGGTTGTATCACGTCTATTTTCGTATTGTGTGGCATCCTTTAGTATTGTATATGAGTTTAAATAAGGTGTAGCACGACATAATAGGGATATGTATGGGAGTCAGCAAATCAGAAATATTGTTTTCTTACGTGTTGATTGCCTCAATATATATATATATATATATATATATATATATATGTACAAATATATATATATATATATATATATATATATATATATATATATATATATATATATATATATATATATATATACAGACTCTTACCTCGGTTTTACGGGCAAAAAGGGGGAACACCGGTCCGATAGTCACTATTGTCCGAAGCTTCCGACAGATCTGTACGCGGAATGGTACGAGTGGCTAATATAAACAATTGACCCTTTTCTTTCTTTCCACTGAAGCTCCAGACGGCATGGTGAATGTATTTGTATCTCTGGTACTAGAATTCAAGCCCAACACAGGAAAAAATGAGCAAAAATATGGAGCAAGGCGATGCTGCAACAGCGATGTAAACATGTAAACAAGGTGACTGACCGCCAACTAGCGGTCAGTTTTGGAACTATCGGACTATTCTGAAGATTGCGCTGACTTTGTCCTGCGCAATTTTCAAATAAAATCGGAAGCTCCAGAATTTGTCCGTAGGTTCCGAAATCCGTTAAATCTGAGTCCGTAAAACCAAGGTAAGAGTTTATATATATATATATATATATATATATAACAGAGAGGGCATATATATATATATATATATATATATATATATATATATATATATATATATATATATATATATATGCATTTTTGTTTGTTTGTTTGTTTGTTTGTGGGCTTCTGCATACAGTGCCATCCAAAATCAAAGAAAAAATATTAAAAAATTAAAATCTTCATAAAATGTGAACGTATGCCTACAAAATATGAACTATTTTTTTAAGTGTTTTGTTGCCTAATATTACTACAATAGCTATTTAATACCTCGTTAGTTTTTGAGCACCCAAAAGTCAGGAATACAATTTCAAAATGTATGAAAACTCTGAAATAACTCGTATCCTCATAAAAACATAAAAAGATAAACAAGATAAAGGCTGTTTATCATCCCTGCAACATTTGTAACCATGCCAAAACAAATAAAAGTTAATGCAGCTGTTAAAGCCGTAATTGAAAAATTACTAAAGAAAAATCGTAGCATTAAACAAATGGATATACAGATGAAATGCTCTACAAATATTGGGAGTTGAATTCTGAAAATTTATAATGAAACTGGTAGTCTAAGTAATACAAAGAAACCAAGTAGACCAAGGAAAACTTCAGTAAGAAAGAAAGAGGTTATACAATTCCTAGCACTAGAAGACCGTTTTCTACCTACAGGTAGAATTTTTAATAAAAATTAAAGGTGGAGAAAATCTTTTACAACAAACTACTTCCAGGTGATTGCACGAAATAGATCTTTATTAAAGAACTCCTTGGAAAAGTCATTGATAAGTAAAAAGAATCAAACAGTTTGATTTTGATTTGCAAAGAGGTGTGTTAGTTAGTCAGAAGACAATTGGAACATTTGAATGCATTTGATAGCGATAGTAAACTGTTCATGAGAAGAAGAATTGGTGAAAGTTTAAAATCCAACAGTATGGTTTTAACCCATTCTCTCCTAGCAGTTCCATATGGTACTACATAAGTTATCGTAAAACAAATCACTCTCAATTAAAAATAGTTAATGGAAAGATGTTCTGAACATGTTTCATACTTGCACTGATTCGTCAGCGGCAATGACTAAGCTTGCTGATGGCAGTTGTATCGTAGTTAATCTCAAGGGTATTTTTTTTGCGCGAAACATCATTAAAAATGCAGAGCTGAGATGATGTTCAAAACGTAAGCTATAGTAACTATCTAAAAGTTTTTTTTGAATATGAGGTGAATAAACATTAATAAGAAACGTATGACAACTGTTTTACACAGTTTTTTTGTAATTACTTTTAAAGTTATAAGTACAATATCGAATAGAAGTCTTTTATATCATATGGTGCAGCTAGTATGATACGTGTACAATGGTAGGTTATAAATTTATTTCCCGGGTTCCTCACTATGAATGAAATTTTGAATATGTTAGTGGCAGATGAAAATGAGCAAGATATTTATATGGAATCTCTTGATGTTTGCAATTTGATGAAGGTTCTGGTGATGAATTTATCGATAGGAATTGTAATGCAAACATGTTATCATGTGAAGAACTTATGGCGTCTGCAGAATTCAGCCCTTGCAATAGGGTAATGAGTGATGATCTGCAGGATGAAACCGCCAACCAAATTCAATCAGCAGAGTATATACCCACAACAGTTAATGGGGGAAAAGTGGCAAAATAATTTTGTGGACAAAAGGAAATACGTCAGGTAGTTGTGGCATTTTTCCTGAATGCATTTATTCGAAATATTTGGATTTTTACACGCTGAACTTTTTGGATTGTTCATCAATTATGATATACTGCAGCATGCACAGACTGACTGTCTAACTGTGGAAAATTGGCGTTATTATTGAAACTCTTATTGGAAAAAAAATTGTTGATTTTAACAAACCTTTTCTTCATAGTAAATCAATTCATCAACCATAATACAAATTATTAAAAGGTATTTTTAATAAAGGGTTTAAGTAATCTGAGGTAATTCAACTATTTGGGAATGAAAAATGTAATATTGATGAATCCCTTGATAATTTACATATTAAATACACTTTTAAATATTCAACATAATACTTTGAAGATACAGCTTCAGTGCCTGATCCAAGTAAAATAAATCCCAAATATATAAATATCTGTTCATTTTTGATGACATTGCAACTGAAAAAAAAATCCTACTAATAATTTCTATATACGAGGAAGACATAACAATTGAAGGGTGGAAAGCATTAGTAGACTACTCGACACATTTGCCAAAAACCAGTAGTCTACGCACAAGAGTTGACTTCTGTCCTAGACTTATCCTATGTCCTAGACTTATCCTATGATCATGTTGCGTTGGTGTCGAGGTGAAGTATACTACTTGCAGTGGTCCAGTTCACCAGTTCCAAGGCCGCAACGATGCTGCCCATGTGAAGTGGACTACTGTCAGTTTACCAAGTCCGTATAGGAGAACTAATGTGATTGGTTGATATTTTCGTTGTGACTTTACCTGTGTTTTGAATTTTGTCAAAGAAAATTATGCACCATTCTTTTTTTGTGGTTAACAAATGTAAATTTCTGACTATTAATATCGAGCTCAAAACATTTAAATTATTTTTTGTCATTGTTTTTTTTAAATAAAGTCATTGTAAACAATCTCGTAAAATGTGTATCTTACTAATCTTGAGGCTTGAAAATTAACTGAAAATAAAATATATGATAAAGCTGATATAAATTTATTTGCTTGTGTTGAAATAACATTTATAGTACATAAACCTGGGTGACGCCTCATAACTGCAAATAATGTACTAAAAACTTGCTTTACAGTTTGTAATACAACATTTTAGGTTACTATCGGGTCTTAAAGTAAGTTTTATCCGTGTCTTGATTTATAATTTTAGTGTACGATTTTATTAATCGTACATATGTGCGGCTATCAAAATCACCTAAATATTATTAATACTCTCAGATTTTGTGATAATCATTATAATAAATATATATTATGTACTCAAATTTACACTCCAAGCAATCAGCACATTAGGCATATTTTGCTACATGAATTTCAAAAGGGCAGTGCAGCAGGTCCAGCAGGAAGATCGCTCACGAACACATTCGGAAATCATTTTGTAACCGAAAGGAGTAGTAGAAAATGATTTAAAGTTCCAAAAAGGAAACCTTTAGTCTTAAGGACGAGTTAAGAAAATATTGCTCCAAAAGACTCAGTTTTGAAGAACTTATTGCTGGCTGCCATTGATGATTCTTTGAAAACAACTAGAACAATGAGCAAGAAGTTTAACATGAGCTGTATGACCATATATCATGATATGATAAGAATTGCTAAAGTCTCCAAGGCTGGAAAATGGGTTCCACACAATCTTGTTGAATGTTTAAATGTTCCACCTTGAATGTGTTCGACTTTAGTATGTTTAAGGTTAATGTGTAACGCTGTGATGTAACACAGTTCGCTCTTGTACGCTCTTGTAACAGAATGCGTTTAGAGTCAGCTAGTGGTAGAGAACCACTTTCTCAGCGCGTTCTCTGGTTCCGGTCCTATTCTTGTGCCTGCCGTTGCCATGTAGACATTGGTGTATGTACTATAACCAAACTGTGTTCACTGAAATAAACCTGGTTAGCGTAATCACGCTCCTGTGATTTTTCTAACCTTCTAACAAATCTTTCAGAGAACAATTTCCAAAAACGTGTGAACTGTTGTGCCTTACTACGTTATGGTTAATTTTAAAACCAATTCTTAGATAAAATCGTTACTGGAGAGGGGAAATGGATACTGTGCTATTATGTTAACGTTGAAGACAGTAGTTCAGCTGTAGTTCCAACCTTATTTCACAGTCCCGACGTGGTCTGCAGCTGAAAAAATTTCTGCGTGTGCGGGACATAAAGGGAATTGTTCATTATGAGCTGTTAGGTAGAAATCAAACCATGACTTGTGCATTGTACAGCCAGAAGCTATGCCGTTTGAAGACTGTTCTAATGGAAAATCGATCTTCGTCGGTAAACGGAAGAGGAGTGATCCTGCACCATGACAATGACAGACCCCACATGTCAAGAGGGACGAAGAATCTCATTGAGCAATTTGGTTGGGAAGTTTTGATTCACTCACCATGTTCTCCCGATCTTGCTCCAACAGATTACCATCTATTTAGAAGCCTACAGAATCATCCTTCAGGGCAAATGCTCAATTCAAGAGAAGTGGTTGAAATGAAGCCAGTTTATTTTTTGTCAAAACCAAATGAATTCCATGACGGAGGTATCAAAAAGCTTATAAAAAGGTGGAAAAATGTCATTAGTACTAATGGTGACTATGCTAATGATAAAATAAATCCTCCATCCATATGATTTTGTAATAATATATTCTGATTCCTTCGCGGTGTAGCCTTAATATCCTTGCTTAATAGCTACTCGAGTTATATTATAAGACGGCTACGTAGTCTGGCATAACCCGCACACGTTGTATCCGACCCACGGGGCGTACTGGCCATACATATAGCAAGTAGGGCCTTAACGGACTTATAACGGCGCAATAGCATACCAAACGTCTTACAACTGGTGACCCCAGAGTTTATGATAACTAGTGTCTTTGCGGAGTTAAGCATCCACTGCTTCTCCGGGTCCTTGTCTGTCTCTGTGCGATTTCCTGCTCCTCCACTTGTCTCTCGAAGCTTTTAAAGTCACCTGGCAAAAGTCGATTCCCGGTGTGATGACTGACAGTGAACAGCAACGCGACACAGTGCATCCTGTTGCCCTTAAGCTTCCAGGATTCTGGAAACAGAACCTCCAAGTTTATTTCTCTAATGGAGAGTCATCATTTAAGCTGTGCAATATCACGACGAGCCACACCAAGTTTGACTACGTGATAACATCACTGCCCTGGGAGCTGATTATGAAGATCACCGACATCATGGCATCACCCGACAGCAACGATCCTTACGGTTCTTTGAAAGAACATCTGATTGCACGCACATCGATTTCGGAGCGCGATAAGCATCGACAACTACTTTTAACAGAGAACCTAGGTGACAGGAAACCAACTCAATTGATCCGGCACATGCAGAACCTCTTGGGAGGCATAGCACCCACCTTCGACAAAAAATTGCTTCGAGAACTCTTCACTCAAAGATTACCTCCCAACGCTCAACAAGTTCTAGCAGCAGCACCAGCTAAAACGACCCTAGAGGACTAGCCCAAAATCGCTGATAGAGTTATAGAGGTTAGCAGTAACCCTGTGTATGCAGTCCACACTCCTGACGCTACACAGTCAGATACCTCTAAGCTCGAAAAACAAATTGCTGAGTTGACTGTGGTCGTCGCTAAGATGGCATGAGAAATAAAACAATTGAAGCAGAAAAGGAAGCGCTCCAATTCAAGAAGTCGCCACAACAGCACTATCAACCAAGAAAAACATATTTTTTCCACACAAAGTACGGCACCCGAGCATACAAATACCTTCTACCCTGCAAATTTCAGGGAAATGCTCAGAGTGTGTGATGACGGTGGCCAACACACAATAAGAAAGTTCTTTCGCTGATAGATCGCCATACGAACATTTGTTTCTTAATTGATACCAGAGCCGAGGTCAGCATCGTCCCAGCAACACCGTCTGATAAGCTGAAACAACCAACCGCTTTCCTTCATGCTGCCAACGGTACTAACATCCCAGTCTACGGCAAACGATCACTCAAAATCGATTTCCGCCTTAGACGAACTTCCCGCTGGGTGTTTCTCGTTGCATCTGTACAGCAACCCATCATTGGCGCCGATTTTCTCGCGAACTTCAACTTCTTAGTCGATCTTCGAAATCTTTGCCTCATTGACAACGTCACTGACTTAAGGACAGTTGGCGTTTCTCTAACAACCAAGTACAATAAAATTTATCCCGTACAGTGTCAAAGCAAATACGACGAGCTATTGCAAAGACACCCGGCATTGCTAAAATCTATAAACGGCGAAGTACTCGTCAAGCACACAGTCACACATCATATTGAAACAAGACGACCGCCTGTTTTCACGAAGCCCCGACAACTTCCTCCAGACAAACTCTACGCGGCTAAAGCAGAATTCGAGCACATGTGTGAGTTTGGTATCGTACGACGCTTTAGAGGCAGTTGGTCGTCAGCACTCCACATGGTGCCAAAGAAGAGCGGCGACTGGTATCCTTGTGGCGACTATAGAGCTCTCAACTCACAAACCATTCCTTATAGGTACCCATTGCTATTCATCCAGGATATTACTTTTACCCTTGCAGGAAGTATAATATTCAGTAAAACAGATTTGGTGAGAGCTTATAACCAAATCCCCATTAATCCAGCGGATATTCCAAAGACTGCAATTGTCACCCCATTAGGAATGCTCGAATACCTACGAATGCCTTTCGCACTGCGTAATGCAGCGCAGACATTCCAGAGGTTCATCGACGAAGTTCTGCGAGGCCTACCGTTTACCTTCCCTTATTTGGACGACGTCTTAATCGCAAGTAAGTCAGAAGAGGAACACTGCAATCATCTCGAGCAAGTTTTTCCGTGCCTCGAAGAGTACGGAATATTCATCAACAAAGATAAATGCTCATTCGGAAAAACCTCCATTGATTTCCTTGGACATCACGTCTCACCTCACGGGATATCACCACTTAAAGAGAAATGCGAGGTCATACAACACTTTCCTCGCTCTGCTGACCAAAAAGAACTGCAACGGTATTTGGGTATGATCAACTTTTATCGACGTTTCATTCAGGATGGCAGGATTACTTGCCACACTCCATAACATGACGAAGTGCAGTCAGAAAGGAGTTTCTTTGAAACTTAACTGGTCTCCATCTGAAATAAAAACATTTGAAGATTCAAAAAAGGCTCTGTTAGACGCACGTATTCTCTCTCACCCTCATCCAACGGTTCAGCTGAATATAGTCGTCGACACATCAGACTTCGCAGTTGGAGGTGTACTACAGCAACTCGTCGATGGAGACTGGAGACCTATTTCCTTTTTCTCTCATAAACTAAATCAACCTGAGATGAAATATAGCACTTTCGGGAGAGAACTCCTGCCTATTTTCAGGACAATAAAACATTTTCAGTTTTACCTCGAAGGAAGAACATTCCACCCCTCACGGATCACAAATCACTAACCTTCGTTTTTAATTCAAACAGAGCAACACATACACCAAGGGTTATTCGTCAGCTCTAATACATCTCGCAATTCACCACGGATATACGCCACATGAAAGGATGTGATAACTCATCAGCCTCTCTCTCGCATCAATTCAGTAGCAACTCCGAAACTTTTGCAAGACATCGCAGCTGCACAAACAAATTGTCCTGAGCTCGCTATTGCTAGTGAGACAACTTTTTTAGAACTACGACAGGTTCAAGTTCCTGTTTTTTAGACACCCATCATGTGTGACGTAAGAGGATCCAGGGTGCGACCCTTCGTTCCAAAGGACCTACGATCAGCTGTATTTCAGTCCTTACATTCGTTAGCGCATCCAGTCATTAAAGCTTCACAGAAACTCGTAACTGAGCGATATGTATGGCCTTTGATGAATAAAGACATCAGAGCATGGGCCCGAACATATATGCAATGCTAGAAGTCGAAAATACACAAGCACACATGTTCCCAACACCAAGAATTCAAGTTACCAACAGCTACTTTCGACAGAATCCACTTAGATATCGTCGGTACACTGCCAGTGAGTCAAGGATACCACTACCTGTTGACATGTATCGACCGATTCACACGTTGGACGGAGGCTATTCCTCTGGAAGTTATAACTGCATAATCGGTAGCACAAGCTTTCCTGCTTGTAGGGGTTTCCCGATTTGGAGTGCCATCATCAGTTACCACCGACCTAGGACGGCAGTTCGAATCCAGCTTGTGGAAGCAACTACGGCAAACTCTCGGGACCCATCATATTTATACAACAGCCTACCACCCACACTCAAATGGCATGATAGAACGGTTTCATAGACAGCTCAAGTCGTCCATTATGGCTTGTGAAGACAATACAAACTGGCTGATTGACTTGCATGGGATATTACTGGGATTGACCAAACGAATATTACTATTACTGGGATTAACCATGACCAAACGAATGAAAGTTGATGCAGCTGTTAAATCAAAAATTGTCAAATTACGCAAGGAAAATCAGATAATTGAACAAATCGGTAAACTGATAAAGCGTTGTGTTGACAACGTTTTGTGAGTCGAATTCTGAAACTGTTTAATGACACTGGTAGGCTAACTAATATAAAGAAGCCAGTTAGACCAAGGAAAACTACACTAAGAGAGGACAGAGGTATACAACACCTGACACTAAAAGAGCGTTTTCTGATTGCAGGTAAAATTTCTCGATAAATTGAAAGTGACACAAATGTTTCACAACAAACTGTGTCCAGACGATTGTATGAAATAGGTCTTTATACAAGATCTCCTCGGAAAATAACACTGATAAGTAAAAAGAACTAGGCAGCAAGATTAGCATTTGCAAAGAAGCAAGTCATTTAGTCAAGAGGCGATTGGTAAAAGTATTTTAATTGATATTATTTCAAAAAAGAATTTGTAAAAGTTTAAATTCAAACTGTATAAAGAAAACTGTGAAGTTTGGTGGAGGCAGCGTAATGGTACTCGGTATGTTATCAGGCCAGGGCACATCACCCTTTGTACGTTAAAACACTAAAGTTAATGCCGCTGTGTGCAACGATGTATTACAACAGCATGTTGTACCAGTGTTACTGAATTCTGGAATTGAGAATCCTATATTTATGCAAGATAGTGCTCCCTGTCACAAGGCAAAGACTGTTATGAATTATCTAAATGATCAAGCAGTAGAGGTTACGAACTGGCCAGCTCAAAGTTGACATGAATCCAATAGAAAACCTATGGAAGACTCAAGAACAAAATCCTATGACAAGAAATCTAGCAAACATTGAAGATTTGTGGCTGAAATTTCAAGAGGAACGGGATAAGATTACAGTTGCCGAATGTCCTGATTTGCTGAAATCCTGCTGGCGTAGATGCGCTGTAGTGATTGGAAACAAAAGTCGCAGCACCATATATAAAAAACATTATGTTCTGTTTTGCAATCATTCT
>VCRD01001013.1:72161-84562 GCA_006783055.1 Trinorchestia longiramus | reverse complement strand
TTTATTAAATATCTGTAAAAAAACAGTTATTTCAAATACACATCAAATAACAAAAATAAAAAACAAAAAACATTAAAATATGTCAAATTTTGATTGTTTAAAACATATTCAAAGATTATGATGCCAAAATGTAAGGTGTTTCCATTATTTTGTCCAACCCCTGTAGTTATAAACGTTATTATGTTCCTTAATTTTGGTCACCCATATTTAAGAAAATTATCAATAACTTTTACTGTATTATTTCAAGTATCTTGAAAATTTACAATATAGTTCAGTTACGTTATGTCTAAATTCAGTTCAAATTTTAGAAAAATTCATTCTCTAGTTTTTATTATTTGAACGTTTAATTGCTTGTTCCTTAATTATGGACGTTACTGTATTTTCTTAGTTACACAAAGTTTGAATTCTAAGTCTATGATTAGTTGTTAAGGCACACCCAATGCAGTGCAGCACATGATAACCATGATTTTGCCAAACCACTATGTTGGACATGGAATATAAATATTGCGATGTAAATACAGGTGACATGATGTCGATTGAGATACTACACCACTGTCTTTTTTGTTGAATTAGTTTATGTCCTTGCGAGGGATTCCAATGCAGAGTATTTTGTTTTCAATTTATGAGTCTTTTAACGAATTTTGACGAGAAACGTTGGCACACCCTGCTCATCACTGCTTATTTCTACACTACGAGATTCTTATTAATCGAAACCAGTTTCTCATAAAGCTGTGAAAAAATTTATTGTGCAAAAATCTACTAAACTTTTTGTGTTCACAAACGTCTACAGATTTTTACTTGACAGAAAACAGGCGAAGAAGGTAAGTCATTCTATTTTTATGGAAGAAACGACCTCAATATTTAAAGGGATGGTGATGAGTTCAGCAGTGTTTCATTTTGCTAAGCAGTTTTATGCAGCACTGCCGCTGTTCTGTGTCATTGGCAATAATCGTGTGGCCTTGACATTCAAATGTGGAGCCGCATGTCATGGAGACGAACGGTGCTGAGGCATCTTTTGTGACCCTGCTGGTCTGACTGCCGCTAGGTAGGGATTTTTACTGTGAGCGTATAATGTATTTAAAGTTGGTTTTGGTCCTTTACTCAATTTTTTCAGTTGTGTATAATATTTTGTAACGTAAATTCTGTTCTATGGTGAAAACGAGTACGGTAATAGAATTCAGTGTTACACCACTGTATATGGTTAGTTGTCGGTTTTCTTCTACGGATCTTGTGTTAGAATACACTTCCACGGATCTGTCATCGAGAGCAACGATAAGAGATTTTATTAAATACTGTTTGAGAGGCGAAAAGGAAAAAAAGGAAAATGATTTAATTTGCTTTTAGTGGTACACGTATGCTTAAGGGAATACACAGGTAGATCCTAAAAAGTTTATTTGAAAAAATCTTACAAATGAATTTGTTGATGTGGCGTTACTGACGCAATATAAAGTTGACTCATCCATTTTTCATCCATGGAGATTAAACTAAAAAAATTTTCTTGCTGTACTTCTATAAGCATGTTTGGAGAATGTTAGTGTGTATGAATTTGAAAATCGATTTTCGTATTGTCGTAATTTTTTATATCAATTTTTCATCAATTCGCTCTTATATTTTATTTCCTTCATGTAAAAACCATTCACAAATACTTTATTTTTAATCTGGACAAAGTTACAGAAAAAATGTGGTGTTTCATCCAACAAAATGAAGTGAAGAGCTTAATAATTCGGAGACAATTGTGCATATACCGAAAGCCACTTGGGTGGTACAAAATTGCACAATTCACGGAAAGAGTTCGATCGATCAGAGGTACTCAGTTTTACTCTTAGCACGTAATTATTACCAGGTCAGTCTTTATAATTTAGCTGATATTGCTTTCGACTTCTAGTCTACATAAAACAATGGAATCAATACTTGTAGCTCAGCGCCTCGGCTGCTATTCTGATCGTGACGGTCTATGTAGTATTTATAGAGATCATTTCTTCAAAAAACCAGGCGCCTGAGAAATTTTAAAAACAGTGTCCATAATAGAACTTATTATCAAATCATACGTATTATTATGACCGATTTGGGATAATAAGTTTGTCATAAACTCGAAAAAATTAAACGAGAATCATATGTAATCAGTAAGACACTTCAGTGCCCAATTATTTTGATTCCATTATTTGTATACAGTTTTCGACGTTAGTTAGCAGGACTTTCGAAATGACTGCAACTTCTTTGTTTGCTAATTCATGTTACTTTATTATTATTATTATTTATTTATCAATTCATTTTAACTTTATGATAACATATTGCAGCATTGCTTCATTGTTTTAGCTTGGGTGGGCTGAAAGGGTATGCGCTATTTTTGTTACTCGAGGTAAAATTTTACCATGCACGGAAAAATAATTGATTTGATCAATAAACGTACAAAGTATATTATGTTCCACAGCATGGACTATGACACATCTTCAAAAATATGATTCAGCAATGGTTTTGCTCTGGTGAGCGAATTCGGCCGGTTGTTAAAAAACTGGGTTGTGTACTTCTTGAATGCTGATACTCTCAGATATTCCTTTGGGCACTCGTCATAATTAAAAACATTTTGCATTGAAATGTATAAGTCTCACGATATATTTAGGTTACTTATTTTCCTATTTTGCTAGGAAGCGTCAAAAAATTATTTCCATTTTCACCGCAAAAATTTAGAAGCCGTTTCATTCTATTCTACTAATGTGTGAATATAACTAGCAGTAGTGTAGTTACAAGATCGAACTTGATCGAACCTTCAGCTACATCTTGTCACTTTTCCCACTCTTAGTAGAATGTTTGGGTCAATATAGTTTGGGTCAATATAGTTTTAACGGTGATTAAATTAGGATAGTCTTTAAAGGTTTTACAACTGAACGCTTTCCAAAAGTTTAATGCATGGTGATATTCATCCTCTATTATGTCTTTATGATTCAGTCTACCGTAAAATTCTCTTCTAGATGGTAAATTTTCACCATTCATTTTCTCATAAGTATTAACATATTCATGGGGATAAATATCTTTTTTGTTAATTAACTCAAATTGTTTTTTGTTAGGAAAATATTTTGATAACACCTTGTATTCTGATAATTGTTTCGATAATATATCTAAAAACGATGGCACAAATCTAAAAGTATCCAAGAATCGCAAGTCAGCTGATTTATGCTTGATCAATAATTGGAATAAAATTCAATTTTCCAGGTCTCTCTCATTAATATTTTATCAACAAGTGAGCATCGTACTTCGATAAGTTATGTAAAAATATCGGTATATAATTGGAATTTTTTATCATAAAGTTACACTTTATTATAAAGTAAGTTAAGTTTTTTATCATAAAGTTACAGCAGCTCCTCGGAATATGCCAGTAAGGTGGCTATGATCTCTACATTTATAATTTTCTTCAGTAAATTCTCCTTTACCTACATGCTCTCGAAATTTATCTGATGCTCTCGAAATTTATCTGATGGTGGGTACATTTTTACATTTTGTTTTAATAATCCATAAATTCTCTTCGTTTCTTCTTCTAAATATTCTACAAACTTATTAGTAACACCTTCGCCGTTATACATTTATAATTTCGATTATTGATCTGCTTCACAATTTGTCTTACAACAAAAACTGTTCGGTAAACGTTTTTGCATATTCATAGAAAAGTTTGAATTAGGATCTGGTCTACAAGTAAATATTGTGTCAATCAAATATGTATTTTATCGGATTATAAATTGAACATTCATTCATATGTTTATTTAACAAATCGTCTCTTTTAAACGTCCATAAACAATATGGCAAACAATTTTTTTGTGATGATTACCGGTTTGATTGAAAGGACTTGAAGATTTTATTAATCTATAATGACTTCTTTTCTCCCTGTTATCGACAGTAATGAGACATCTTTATTTTTAGGTTTTGTTATCTTTAGTGGAAATAATTCATTATTATAATTAAAACTGTGAACGCTTATAGATATATTATTGTTTTCTTTGAAATTACTGATAACTTTTATTTTTACAGGGACTTTTACGTCTGTAAAATAGATTTTTTCTGTTTCTGGTCTCAATCTTTTCACAATTATTTGGCCATTTTTTTCGTCTCTGCAAAAATATCTTGCCCCACCATTTAAAGTACTCATCATCGTTATTTTTTATATGGTTAAGTTTAAAACTTGCATTTTGAAATTTTGCAGGTAATGCAATGTAGCTATATCTATCAATTAATAACTTGTCAACTATCCAGCCTGATGAATTCCTTGTATATGCTTCAATTTCTTTGATTACCTCTTTGTTCAAATTTTCGATGACCATAAGCTTCTTCGATACACTGATAAATTTTCCACAGTTAAATCATGCTGCACAGTATTCTTTTTTATTTTCAACCCTTACCTCATAAAACTCTACCTTTAAATTTAATTACACTTTCATATTACAAAACTTTTATGTTTTAATAACTGACTTTATTTCGGTTGGGATTTTTTCATGAAAGGACTAGGATCGATAACTGTAATTTCAGAGCATAGTTAATTGAAACATTTATTGTTTATAGCCGTTTCGAAACCTATAAATTTACATCCATAAATATATCTGAAGTTTTTCAAAGACTTTTTATGTGTACACCAATTAGTCACTTCTTTCTTAGATATCTCACAATAATACTTCGGTTTATCGAAGTACGAATCAGATATCAAGTTTCTGTTTGAGTTTTTTCTATGTTTTGATGTCTTCACATGTCTTTTAAATCCCTTAATTATGATATCACAAGCATTAAAACATACATTTATTGTTGTAGTCAATCATACCTTTTTTTGTAAGTCATTTTCATATTTGGATTAATTGAAGTCGTTATTTTCTTAAGATGTTGCTTAGAATTTTCATGCTTAAAGGTATTGCTACTGGCACCCAACGTACATACATCCAGTGTTCCTATGCCTATCATTTTAGTTGAAATGATAGGCATAGTTGAAATCATGATCCCAAATCAACTCATATGAAAAAATTGGAAAAACACATTAAACGCCTCTTTCTCCACCGGTTGTGTGATTGAACTCGTCATATCTTCGCAAGTGGAGAAAGGTGAGTCCTTTAGAGTATGTTTTTCACTTCCTGTCTAACGGCAACGTAATCTGTATTTTCATTTACAGCGATCACATAGACAGACAGAGCCCTTTCAAATCCACACATTTTCACAAAGTATGTATACCCATGGCCATTCAGGACACCCACAGATGGCTTCAGATCAGAGTTCAACTGGAAAACGGCATGACTTGGTATTCTCGTGGGGATAGAACCCGCAGCTTAACCATGGGAAGCAAAAACGCTAACACCCATGCTACGGGTTTCCGGCCTGAATTAACGAATTTTTGGGCCATTTCTACTAACTTTTTCACAGCGTGAGAATGTTTTAGTCAAATAATTATAACATCTTATCTTGTTGCTCATGCAATGCATATTATTAATTACTATAATACATGGAAGAATGATATGGTGTGATTACCATAAGATGTAATAATTTTAAAAATAATTCCGTTATTGTGGATGCAATATTAGTAGTTAGCTTCGATATTACACGGAAGAATTATCTTGTATGAATGCCATCACACGAATGTTATAGCTAATTTATATGACATTCTGAAGAATAAACATGTCTCAAGCTATGATTCGAACTCATGCTCGTACTGAGTGAGGTAGCAGTGGTCTAAAATGCTAGTCCCACCTGGTGTGGAATGGCCTCGCGTGCAGCTAATAACAGGTATTAGAAGCTTGCGTGCAGAGGATGAATACTATCTGTTCTCTGCACATTCTTTACAGGAAGAACTGAATAACAAGTAAACGCTTGAACAATCTGTGATTGTAGCGTATTGTTAAGTATATCTATTGTAAAATTAAAACTGTAGTAAGGCATAAGAGCCAGAAGCAAAATTCGAATAGGATAAAATTATCCCAAAACACATCAAAAGAATTGAAGTAAATAAATGTAATCGTTGAGTAATCCCAAACAGGATAGTGGGAAACTTCGTATCTATGTTGAACACATTTTTTATTTTTAAATTTCATTGGGTGAATTTATGATATAAAGAGAATGAAACTAAATGATCCCAAAACAAATAGAACGAATTGAAGTAAAACAAAGTAATCCCAAACATAATAGTGGGAATTTTGATACTGTGTTTACTACATTCTCATTTTTTGATCTCATATAGTAGGAAACTTAAGTTATAAAGAAAATTGTGCTCCCAGGTTCTTATGCCTTACTACTACCTCTTATATGAGATGCAGATTGTGGCGATACGTCTTTATTATTATATTGTCTATTTGCTATTAATTGTTTGACTAATGAATGCAAAAATGGGAAAAACTTTTCTGCGTACTTTTAATTGTACAATGATTGATTGTCGGTTTGTTCTTTTTTCTCTCATAATTTACGTAATCTTGGTTTATATGCACGGTTTTTCTGCATGTTGTCCTTCCGTTATATATCAAATAATACTTGTAAATAACACTATTAATAAAATGCAAAAAACATATGCAATCGCACTAGAGGAACTCTAATCCTCTGAATACATAATATGGTAAAAGGTTCTCAACACTCCTTTTCAATGGCAAAATGAGAAGATAATAATACACACAGAAAATTTAATACACGTTATTCTAAATATCACAGGATAGGAAATGCAAGCTATCAACTACATTTTGGCCGATGAACCACAACATGATGTCCTATTAAACAGTGTACTATTAATGGATCAATTGCATACTTAATAGTTGAATAATTAAGTGTACACACGGATCAATTTAGTTAAATCAATGGACATTCACGACAACTTACAAAATTTACTCTGTCGCTAACCTCGACTACACTGACAATATTAATATTAGAACTTGCTTTCACACTGCAGATTCGGTTCTGATGATGGGCTTTAATATTTAACACTCACGATATAACACCTTGATAATCCCGCTATTTTCCCCGATATCATGGTGCCCCTAAACCCACCTATGCCCCTAGACCTAGAGGTCGCTCTAGTTCCAAAAGCCAACATCGTTGCAGAGATCTAGATCCCAAGTTCCGCCGCATTTATCCTTCCTACTGTTTTTATATGAGCTTTGCTCCTTCCACGTATCTGTTCTATTTTTCAATCTCCCCATTTGTCCAATGGTCTGAAATAAGTTTCTAAACGTCTGTGATATACTCCGCCCACGCTTCAATCAACTTGAGAGTTACACGACTTCGTAATTCTTGAGAGTCACAAGGTCCCTTTAATAAATTTGCAAGTGTTTTGATACTTTCTTTAGCCACGAAACCATGCTCCTCAACCCATCTCAAGTGCAGGCGCTTCCTGTTCTTCGATTGATGGTTTGTTTACACAGCGATGCTTCTACGGCGAGCGGTCTCCCCAATATTTCCACACCTCTAACCTAGATGTGGATACATATACATGATACATCGTTCTGAAATATGAAAACCTAGGCATATATCATTACTATCATGTCACATGCCATCCCCTGGAGGAGCGTTGTCGCTTCATCATATAGGGCGGTTGGCTGGGCACTGCTGTCTGAGCGAGACCACTCATTGGTTAATGACAGCTAGCTTCGCTCGGGATTCACTTCTTCTGTCCCGACAGCTAGCCTCGTCGTGAGGCTCGCTTGTAGTGGAGCCATGCGATTCACTACAGATGCCCCTCCGCTGTTTTTTGAAAGAAACGTGTGTAAAAGTTCAATTTGTTTTGGTGTGATGATAACGTGATGATTCGTGGTATTTCAGGTCCCTTTGTCAGTCAAACGTCTTGACTGCATGACGATTGTGCGTCGTCGACTCAAGTACTAATGTGCTACCAGTAACGCGTGTCCGGTGATGTTAGTTGGTTGTTTGCCTTCTTAGTTAGCAATCCGCTTCCTTAGTTAGGAAGTCGTAGTAAACGTAACCGTGTATCCTGTGTGGAAGATGGTATAGTGCGTTGAAAGAGCAGTAGCAGCTCTATGTGGACATCGAGTATGGTGCGTGTAAAAGAGCGCGGTGTCGGATCGGAACGCTGACATTAGAGCCGTAGATGAATACACGTAGATTTTCACACCCGAAGAGGTGATGATGCGGAGGAACAAATTATGGCTGAGATGAACATGAATAGAAGCTGATGTTCCAGGAGTTTAATGAAGTGAAGCAGATTTGAAAATTCTGTATGCCGAGAAGTATGAGCGCTTGGCATAAAGACTCGTGCTGCCTGTATCATCACTGTCATGTCATTACTCTTTTCTCCGTTGGATCACTCTGGGGGTCACCAGTTGTTGTGATCTTGTTATTATCACTCTCCCGTCCCAACCCTCAGACTTTTCTTATCTCCGAGCAGACATTGAATATCTTTATGTTGTGTCTTACTCGGAGTGAGTGCCTGAGGGAGTAAGGGACCGCCGAGGAACCCAATAGGAAAAGGCAATTAAAGTCAGGATGAGTTTAATACTTTGTATTTAACATTTGAATATGATATAAGTTGTTGATTTTTCTTTGTGTACGTCTTGACGTTGTGGTGTTGGCGTACTGACATCTTGCCGGTAGTACGCTGGGACGTATAGAGTTGGAGCGCGTGGCGAGTTGGTAACTTGTACTTCTTGTTAGTGCGTGGGTTGTTATCCCACGGACTGTTGTTAGTCCGTGGGATAACATATTTAACAAGCATTTTTATCAACAGTAATGAGACATCTTTACTTTTAGTTGTTGTTACCTTTAGTGGGCATAGTTCTTTATTATAATTAAAACTGTAAACGTTTATAGATATATTATTGTTTTCTTTGAACTAGCTGATGTTTTCTATTTTTACTAGGAAATTTGTGTCTGTAAAAACTATTTTTTCTATTTCTACTTTCAATCTCTTTGTAATTCTTTGACTTTTTTCGTTTCTGCAAAAATACCTTGTTGCACACGATTTTAAGCACTCATCATCATTATTTTTTCAATTTTTATATTGGTAAGTTTGTTACCAGTATTTGAAATTCTGAAGGTAATTCAATGTAACTAGATCCTGCAGTTAGAATATATTCTATCGTCTTTATGCTAATATCTAGTAGCCTAATCTATCAATTCACTAACTTGATGAATTCCTTGTATATTCTTCAATTTTTTGTTTACTTCTTTGTACAAATTTTTGCTGTCTATAAACTCCTTCAATACATTATTAAGTTTTTTAGAGTTAAACCATGCTTCATGTTATATTTTTTCTTTTCAACCCTACTTCATAAAGCTGTACCTTTCGATTTATTCGCACTTTCATGTTATCAAACTTTTGTTTCTTAATAACCGACTTATTTCGTTTGTGATATTTTTCATGAAACACTAAGATTGATAGCTCTAATTTCAACCAGTAAGTATTGTGAGCATTTATCATGTATCGCCGTTTTGAGACTTTTAAATTTACATTCATATGTATTTTTGAAGTGTTTCAAAGACTTTTTATGACTATAGTTTTTAGTCATTTGTTTCTTACATATCTCACAATAATTCTTCGGTTTATCGAAATATGATTCATATATAAAGTTTCTATTCAAGTTTTTTCTATATTTTAAAATCTTCTTGTGTATCTTAAATTCCTTAATTGTGATATGGCAAGCATTAGAAAATTCATTCAATGTTTTAGTCATTTTCATATCTTTTTTATTTAAAGTCATTTCTACATATTTATGAATTATTTAAAGTCGTTATTTTCTTAAGATGTCTCCAAGAATTTTTGTACTTGAATGTATTTCTACTGTAACACAACGTACATACATCCAATAATTTTGCATCTATCATTCATATTACATTAAAGAATTAACTATTTGTTAAAAAATATTAAACGACTTTTTCTTAACCGGTTGTGTGTTAGATCTCATCACGTCTTCGCATGTAATGAACGGTGAGCTCTTTTCTGATGTGTTTTTCACTCACAATCTATCGGTAACGTAATCTGCACTCTGATATACAGCCGTCATATAGAGAGTAAATTACTACTTTTCTGCACAGAAATCCCACATGCATTTTTAAATGAAAAAGTCATCGCTTTCAAATCCACACATCTAAGCCACACATCTATGGGCACTCAGTATACCCCACAGATGGCTTCAGATCAGAGTTCAGCTGAATTCTGGCACGACAAGGCAATCAAGTTGTGATCCCATGTTGAAGAACCGAAGGTATTCTTGTAGGATCGAACCTGCAGCTCAACCATGGTAAGCGAAAACGCTACAAATACGCTACTGGACACAAGCGTGGATTTATTAATTTTTAGGCAATTTCTACAAACTTTTTCTCAGTCTGAGAATATTTTAGCCGAATTTTTACGAAACATAACTTCATATTGTACTGTTCATGCAATGCTGATTTTTAAATTTAATAATACACGGACGAATGATCTTGTACGATTACCACTAAGGGCATTAATTGTAGAAGTAATTTTCTTATTGTTAATACAATGTTAACATAGCTAATTTTTAAGGCATTGTAAAGAAAATAACGTAAATCCCAAAACAAGATTAGAACTCATGCTTGTATTGACGCAGCAGTACTGTAAAGACAGGTCATACAAGTCCACCAGGATGAGCGTGACCTTGCTTGCAGATGTGCGTGTGTAGCCTTGATGGCGTTAATAGCAGAGCTTTGAAGCTTGCGTGTAGAGGTATGCATGCGAGTTCTTTTTCTTCAGATTTGAGGGAGAGCTGAATCAAAATGACATATCAACGCTAGCGCGTGATTGTAACGTATTGTTAAACATATCTATTATAAAACAAAAACAATAGTGTAATGAAAGAGTCTGTGAGTCAAATTCGAATAGAATTCAATGATCCTTAACTAATAAAGGGAATTAAAGTAAAGTAATGCGATCATTCAGTAATCCTAAACAGAATAGGGCAAACTTGAAATCTTTATTTATTACATTTTTAGTTGATAAATTCATATGAGAAATATATGTTATAATGAAAATAGGATTAATATATTGCAAAAAGAATTGAATGAAAGCCGTGTGATCATTCAGTAATCCCAAACAGAATAGTGGGAAACGTCATATACTACGAGTATATTACATATATATGTTACATTTGTTTATTTTTAATCTCATATGGGAAAATCACGTCAAAATGATAATGGTTCCCGCACACTCTTGTATTATACTACTATTGTTCATGAAGCTACACGGACATACTACTGACAATGTTAAAGGCTCTGACTTGAGAGGAAATCGGATTTAAAAATCCGGGTGACTTGAAAAGCAAACGGGTCCGGGAACTTTTATAGGGGTATTTCATGGTTTATTACATTGAAAACTGGTATTTTTCGAACATGGGAGAAGCAACGCCTGAAAACACAATAAGGTCTCAATGAAAGCCTTTACAAAAAATACTGCGCAAATCATTTCTAGACGATCGGCTCGTTCAAGAAATTACGATGAACTTTTGTGTATCAGTTCGAATGCGAGAATACTCCCTCCAAAAACAAAAAATGAGAACTGGGTGGATAACTTTGAAAAGCATATGACAGTGGAGAACCTCAATGCAGCAAGTGAAAACCTTCCAACCTACTCAGGCCGTCCCAGGAAAACGTACATCCGAGCTGGTGAAGATGATAAGAGAGTCTGTTCAATAGAGTCCGAAATGCTGTGTGCGCAAGCGTAGTCAGTTTTTTGGCATATCGAGTGAGACATGCAGGAGAACACTAGTAAACGACCTACAGATGGAGCAAGCTCTCACACCTTCAAACTTTTCCGAAACTGGCTGAAAACGAACTTTGGACGCTGTGTGATGAGTCCCAAGTGTCATTTTAAGTAGGCATCTCACAACCCAAACCTCAGGCTCGCAGATTTCTATCTTTTTGGGCTACCTGACGAGTTGAGAGCATGCAGGGGGATCCAGAACCCTCACTGAACTGAAGGAAGCCATCAGGTAAGAGATATGAGCCATTCCTCGATCCTTTGTAAGGATGTCTTTAACAACTTTGTGCTGCGCCTGAAAAAATGCACGAAGCTGAATTGTGGTCATCTCGAACACATGCTATAGAATAAATAAGAAGACTGCAAGCACTATTGTTTTTGATATAATATTCTAGAGAAAAAACTAGTTGTAGTTGCAATTTCTTTTCATTCTTACAAAAAACTAGAAATGACGCCTATCAAAATTTTGAGCGTGTCTTTTTCAGGTCACCCTGTATATTGAACAAACTAGGTTAGCAACTGCATGTAAGCCAGTAACAGAAATGTTGAGTTAGATATAAATGTAAAATTATAGAGTGATAAAGAAGTTAAATTTCCCCATATACTTAATCGTCAATAAAATAGCAACTACCAATAATGTACAGGGGTTGGACAAAATAATGGAAACACCTTACATTTTGGCATCATAATCTTTGAATATGTTTTAAACAATCAAAGTTTGACA
>VCRD01001013.1:47385-71839 GCA_006783055.1 Trinorchestia longiramus | reverse complement strand
AATAGCATGGACGATTATAGCAACTACTCCTCCTCCTCAAGCTATAATCTCCCAATGCAAGAGGACTCACCCTAATAATGCATGATATTATAGAACGACTACAAACATTTAATTGTTTACGGTTGTTGTAGAAGCCGCTTGGAACCAACTTTTGAATAAAATCATTGACTGGCCTGTTCGTAGAATTTATCATAGAAATTAAATAGTTATCAACACGTATAATATTATTGTTTGTTAAGAAATGAATGGAACTTCAATGGCTACAGCTAATGTTTTCAGCAAAACTAGTTGTGAACAATACTGAAAATTAGTATGTTGATTAAATTTACGCGTGACCACATAGAAACCCTCCATAAACTTGCCATTTTCCGAAGCTGTAGATGATTGTGAAAAGGAACAGTGCTCCAGCATTTTATTGTAGTTCTAATGTAATTCCTTCTTCAGCTGATGGAGCAGAAAAATACACTGATTTTTGTTCCACAGTTCGAATAACTCAGAGCGCTCATATACACAGCGAGTTAAATGCTTATTTCGTGGATATCTTAGTATTTCGTCGCACCAGTGGTAAAAATATCATTAACGAGGTCACTTATGACTATTTTATTATTCACCTGCCATCACGCCTATCATTATATCAATGACGGTGAGCAACGAAACCACCTGGTTATCTTGGATGTCTTGATTCACTCTATTAAGAAAAGATCATATGATTACAATTCTTTCCAACAAATGAGTGTAGTGTGTTCTATTCACGTTTGGTTTATTTGAGTGTAAATAAAAAATTGTATTTCAATTATTTACTATGAGCCATGTTTTGCATGCAGATCTTTCCGCTTTTATTCATATTTCACCCATAAGATTTCTTTAAATATTGGATGCTGAATATTCATACTACTACATTTGAAAGCTAAAAAACAAGGCTCATAAAATTTTATTTCAAATGGATCATATTCACAAAAAAGAGAAACAATTAACAAAAAATATTCATGGAAAATTTTCGCCTGTATCAAATGACAAAAATTTACAAGGACATTTTGATCCTTTATTTTCTTCTATATGTATGTACATACACAGATACGTACGTATAGGTATAAAATGAAGGCAAAAGTTCGCATCAGGAATGAAGACGACTTGAGCAGCGATATGCAATCATAGGTACCACGCTAGATATCCACATTCCAGATATTGTACAACTTGTTAGTGCAGAGAATTGTAAATCAGCTAGTACCAAATCATTTTCATTTACCGTCTGCCTAGCAATTCATGGAACGGCTCACAGGCCCGCACATTATTTGGCAGAATATACATGCTATCAATGGTTGATATGAACAGAATTCACAAAGCAATGATCGTCACTAGGAATAAAAGTTACACACCTTACAGCTCAGTCCCGGATCAAACATTGGAGAGGAAAGGTGCCAGCGAGGTGTTCTTTAGATTGTTCATTTGGAAAGTTTGTTGCATGTCAAAACGTATGAAACCTTTTTCACGAATTTTTGACTACAGCACATAAGAAATAACACGAGATATCCAGGTTACATAGATTAGGTACGATTTATGAGTTCTTAAGAAAAAACATTTATTTGATGCGAGTAAATACTCTTGTTTAAGCAGAATAATATGTCTGTAAACATGCTTAGGATTCCAATATTTAATATTTGGCACATATTTTTGAGCTTTAAAGCAGTTACTACCACAGTTCATAAGAATTTGTGGTTGACTCAAATACGTCAAAGAGAAACGTGTCTACGGCTCTTCTCACCAGATAAAGGTGAAGTTAAGAGATAATAATCATTCACCTGGAAAAGTGAGTATAACAGTTACAACAATCGCTTAACTATGTAGTTGAGTTTCGTATTCAATATTAAATCAGGGCAGACATAAATTGAGATATAATTCTGAAATAAAATTGAATTTTCTTAGACAATTACAAACTTTAATTCCTTTTTATCAACTAAGAATTTTCTTAATAATGATTCATAAATAATAAAGCTTCCAATTTATCTCAAAGCACAAACGAATCGGTCCCAGAAAAAAGTACAATAAATTGGACAAGTTTTTTATTATACATGTGTATATATATGTAGATATATAAGCTTTTTATAATGAAAAGTAGCATTTTTTGTTTTGTAGATTAGATAAAAATGAATCAAGTTTTTTATGCGTGTTGTGTTTACACAAAAAGTGTTCTTTTCATCACTAAAACGACGCACTAAACCTGCAGCAAGTCAGTCGAAATTGGTTGTGCTGGCATTTGGTTGCATTCCTCACCCTCTGTTATTGGTTTTTGAAAATTTGCTTCCAATATTTAACTTCTTTTGAGAACGCAATAGAACGTTGCCTGCAAGTAAATTTCGTCGGCTGTTTTCATCAGATACCAGGTTTTCTTTAATTAAGGAACTCACAACAACTATTTTTGGATTTCCTCGTTAACATGTTAATGTTTTTGTCAACTTTCTGAACCATTTCACTTTATCACAAAGTTAAGAAGCGCCCATCGAAGAAAGCAGAGGGAAGATTGAAAATGGTACGAAGTAAGAAACCAAGCTTTGCGTGTTAATAATGAGTGAAGCTGTATTTTCGTCCATAAACTTCTGTCAAAAAATAAATTACTTGAGAACTTTTTTCATAAATATCATTAAGCCCGATAGTTTGAATATATGTGTAAATAAAATACGATTACAGTATATGTAATAATAATTGTGGGTAAAATTACATGTGAAATTGCGAAAAAAAGTTACGAAAAAGGTGTCATGAATCAAAAACATATAAGAATATTTTAAATAAACTGTTGCAGTTGAGGATCTTCTAGACGTAAACACATGATTTATTTATTCTTTTCCTCACTCCTAAAAATGGGATGCAATATGGAAATACACGTAAATAATATTTGATATAGTAGCTGTAATAGCTGGTACAGGAAATTTATTAGGAGTGTTACTTCAGTACAAGCTTAAACAAACAAACAAACAACTTTATTTCCAATCAAGTACACAGTACATAGACATTAGTACATTGGTTTTTCAAATTCTTAAGGTTAACATTTTTAGAGTAAGGGTGATGGTGAGCTCCATGCGACGATCCCGGGATGTGTTCATGGGCGGGGAGTTGAGGGCTTACCGATAAGCGCGATCTCACGGCGCGAAACGAGAAACAGCTCGTATTCATGGCCGGGTTTCGAACCCGCGGTCTGTCTGCCCGAAGCAGAGACCTGATACCTAACACAGGCCGCAGACCACTCGACCACGGTGGCTGCATAACGGTGGCTGCATTAAGGTAACATACGAGTTGTTAAATTTTAAGGTAACATTTAAGCCAACATACATAAGGTAACATACGAGTTGTTAAATTTTATACAGAAATCGAAAGGGGACAACTTATTTATTTTAATATGCAGTGTTGGCGAAAAAATACAATAAACATATTACAATCAATGAATAATGATTAAGTGGATCAGGCAGGTTTATTGCTAATTTGTTTATTATTAATCGTAAAGTTATGAAACTTCGTACATATATAAACAAACAGAAAAAAAATTTTGTTTGTGGACATTTTTTGATTTGACGCATAGAAAACGAGTTACAAAAAGAAAACGTGAAATTTTAGGGGGAAATTCCGTAGACTACTCCTTCAAAACTTGACGTAGAGCAGGCATGTCAAACTCAGTTTGGCTCTGGGGCCGGATCCAGACTTTCTGTTCTCAGGTGGGCCGGATCAGTAAAAGAATGTCAACTCCAACTATTTAGCTTTGTTTTTCAGTACTATGCTTTATCATTCAGCCTACATTTGTAGCCTACCCTACATATTATAATCAAGTGAACATACTGCCCGCGGGCCGTATGTTTGACATGCCTGACGTAGAGACTCGTGTGAGAACTCTAAGAGCCATCTACAGCATGAAGGAGAGAAATTTTTGAATTGCTTTTTTGTTTCATAGATATTTAACTTCCATTTTTTTTTGGTTTGAATTTTTTGCATTTTTTTACTTTCATTGGCATATTTTTTGATCTAATTTTAATATTGTAAATGTCTTTACGTTGTTACCACTGTTACTACTGTACTGTCTCTGTTCTTTCTAAAGAGCCTTCACACGATTCTACGTCAAATAACGATGGAGGAGTAAGCTTTGACCTTCTCGAAAACAAAGTTTTTCAGGAGAACCAATTTTTGTTTGATGATTTCATTTTTTTTGAACCCGAAGGTTCCAGGGTCCTTTTTAGGAGGTTCAGACACATGAGCTACAATCATACACGAGCCCCAGGAGTTCAGAATATAGAATCAGTACGTCGCAATGCTGGGGAGCCCCTTATCCAATATTTTGTCGAAACGATATGTGAACACATTCATATTGGCTTAAATTATGGTTGTCTGGTGACAGTCATATTTTTTAGTTTCTTTGTTATATATTTCTTAGCTACTGATTTTGATTAATAATTTTTTAGTACGCGGACTTTTTGTAGAACATTGATATTTTCTACCGTTCCGTGATACTTCCCACGATATTGGTAACACGGGTAAGTGTGTAAACACAATAAGGCTGAACTCAGCCGATCTCATACTTCCATGCATGGCCCCATAGATTAACAGGGCTGCATATCGCAATTCACTTTCAATCTTTAGAAATATGTCTGTTAATCTATCATCCATAGTAATTTTAACACCAATACCCAGACCCACGCAGAAGGTCCTGACACATTTCACAATGTATACAAATGTTATCATGTCTGGTCTAAAATAAGTACACATGATATAGATAACAATAAACAATTCACAATCTGCAAAAAACATTAAATTAATGGGAAGGTATTCACCTACTTAGTATTGATCACTCTCAATCACTTCTCTCCACAGATAGCCTCTTGCCAATCTGTCGAGTATTATTCACGCAAGACTTTATTTTCTGATATCAATACAGGCGTATGAGACTCAAGAACCTATTTCAAGTGCAAAATTACAGAAAAGTTGGAGATTTTAACACAACATTAAGGAATAAAGAGCCCTATTATTTAGGTTCAACCCGTTTTCTAATGGTTCATACTAGTTTATACTAGACAATTACCTTGACCATATTGATGTAAGAGCATATGACTCATCAATAAAATCAACCGAATCAGAACACGAAACTTTGTCACGGAGGGTTCACCGAAAGAGACAGAATAACTATTCAATCAGACCTCATTCGTCTACTTCAATAGACCGAAATCTGGCACATGGACTTCAACATTGACAAATGTTGTCTACCACATTGGTATTAATAGCTTGCATTTCCAACATACCACGATATACACTACTGTTGAAGCAGTACAGCAACAAAGAGATCTTGAAATCATTATCGTTAAAAATCTCAAGTCTGACAAGCAAGTAGAAAAATGTGAGCTTGATCTTTGGTTTAATGGTAAGAAACTTTTAATACAAGTCAAATAACGTAATGTTGTCGCTCTATAAAATATTAGCCCGGTCACATCTGAAATATGCTGCGCAACTGTGGTCACCTACCCTACGACAATACATACCAAAATGAAACAAATGCATTCAGAAGGAACCAGAATTATTACCAAACTTAACATTTTAACTACAAAAAGTGCATTCAATAGCTTGAACTAATCTCCCTACAACAAATAAGACTGTGAGGACTACTCATCTGAATCTATAAATATTTTGGTGTATTTAATGATTTCACCCTGCACGGGGTTCTAGATAAGAGGATAACGTGCCCACCAGAAATATAGATCGAAACCTAATTTGAGTAATGAGGAACTCAAGACATCTCACCCTCCAATTTTTTCCCGTCCAAACGGCTGGAACTAGCTTCCATAAAATCCTTTTTGTGTTGACACTGTGAAAAGGATCAAAAATCGTTTTGACAATTATTCGATAGGGAAACCCGGTATGATAACATATTGATTCTTTATCCTTCTTAGTTCCAAAGGGCCTGTGTATGAGTGTGATGAGTGTGAGTGACTGAAATGCCTCTTCATGATTATTGTGCATGTGCATAATTTAGGCCCTACTTTAAGACGGTAAGAAACTTTGGTAGCAGCCCATGAATGGACCAAACGGCACGTTCCTGTCGCCATATTGTATTCTATTCTATTCCATTCATCACATCAAACCAGAACTGCTGCTCGATTAATTTAATTCATCTCGTCATAACGCACTTTTTTATTGTTCTACACTGCTGTATGTGTAATCCTGAGCGAAAAATTCTACTTATTTATCGTCTAGCTAACTTGACTCATATATGTGTCGGCAAGATCATTTCTTTCAGTTTTCTACTCATAGTAGGGAAGAAATATTTCTTCCTACTTACGTTCAGTGAAACTATAACAGTTTTACGAATTAACATCACGGTCAAAACACCTGCCACTAAAATAAAGAAATTCAAGTCTTATACTTTGTGTGCTTAATGACTGCATGTACGTGATTTGCATTGATCAATGGGTAAAACCATATTTTCGTAAGTTTTTTTTCGCATCATACCTACCATTTCTGCTTGAAATTGGATGGTGCAACAATAGCAGCATTTGGATACCACTGTTAAATAAAATATCAACTTGAGTGAATCAGAAAAAAGTTTTTTCATCGTAAAATTATAAGACCCCATACTGTAAAAATATCATCACAGAAAATCGAACGAATTGGTTGGAAGAAGGTTCCTCACACGCCTGATTCCTCCGGCCTCACTCCTTCAGACCACCACTTGTTCCGTACTTTTTAGAACTATCTGAATGAACTAGCTCTCAAAAGCCTTAAGAAAGTTAACACTCAGACTCTGGCAGAGTTTTCTGCCATCAACTGCGATGGTTAAGTTAGGTTCCCTATGTCCCGACCTTATATGAGTATCCCGCCTCGGGGGAGGGGGTCTAAACACTGACGCAACTCTCCCGGTGGGCTACGAGGCTCAGGTGCTCCTCTTTCCACTGCTGTCTTGTTTTCGGCCTGGTGGTGTCACCAACAAGAGTGGCGCTGCAACCTCCTCTTCTCCCACCTGAACCCATCCGCTGTCGAGTCACTCCTACTGAGAAGCGGGGTCCACCATGATCCTGGTGCGCAGAACTCACATCCTCCTGCCTTTCCCTGCTCTGTATGTTCCTGCCGGGTCATCGAGAGGGATGTCTCCTTCTTTTGCATTTCTTACCATTTCTGGGTACAGCGGCGCTGCTTCCCCCATGAGAGGGTCGCTGACTATGTGCCTCCTTGGTCTTGCCCGTCCTGCTCCAGTCAACCCTGGGCCTCTGATTCACCCACACCCACTCCCACACCAATCCTCCTTTACCCCCTCCTCATTCCCTTTACTATAGTTTAACAGTAACGGTCTTCAGAATTGCTCTTCAGAACTCGCTCACTTCATACCCACCCACTCCGTCCTCACAGCTGCTATCCACGAAACGAAACTCACCCTCTCCTCAAAACTTCGCTCTTTTCTTTCCTATTTCCTCTCCTGTCACGACAGACCACCTGGCTAACGGGCTGGTGGCCAGAATCTGACTTTCCTCATATACTACTCCATCTCTTACTCCTTACTCCCCTCCGATCATTTCTTTCCAGGCATCAATACAATTGAACATCAAACCATCATAGTCCCGTCAGGTAACAGCCCCTAGAAACTTTACAACATCTACATACCCCCACCAACTTCCTGCCCTCTTGCTTACTCCCCTGACATCTCCCTACTCCTTGATCACCAGGAAGACCTCAACATCGTCATAATAGACGACTTCAATGCTCATAACCCCACCTAGTTTTCAATAACATATGACGACAAGGCTGCAGTGAGGGGCATCAGAATAATCAACGCCATCGACTCCAGCCCCCTCATCTTCCTCCATCAAGATTCCCCCACCCGCCTCCATTTCAATGGCAACTCATCTCCTGAACATTGTCAGCCCCCACTTAGACCTGAACACCACCTGGACATACCCTCACACGCATAAACTCTGATCACCTCCCTATAGCAATTTCCCTTACCATTAACCAACCCATCCCCCCAAAAAACGCTCCTCAAAAACCTTCTTTAACTTCCACAAAGCAAACTGGGACGCCATCACCCTTCACTCTGAAGCCACTTTTCGAAAATGCCACACAGGCCACACATGAAAAAATAAAATAAAGTATAAACTATAGCTAAACAACAGAAATAAAATATTTTAGCTAATAAAATTTAAAATATATTAAATAATTGAAGGGGTTTAGTGGATTGCGTAGCTTTTAAACTGGTTGATCTCATAAAATTAATAAATTATCTAAAATGCTTGGATCTAAAGTACATGATGCAGCAGAAACTACTGTAAAACCTTTTAACTCCACAAGAAGGACGCATTTCACTCTTTTCAGCACACTCTCTCACACCAAAAGCAAGTCCTTTAAGCGTAGAACCCATTTATTCAGACGCACAATGTGGGTGACTGTGTTTACAAATTACAATTTTAATATATTTACCTTTTTCAGATACTTTAAATGACATTTACTGCCATAAGTTCATTTATTAAACGTTTTTAACCAAATTCTATCAAAAAAATGTTAATACGTACATCGGCGGTTTTTTTGCTGTCCTGTTTCTAGTTACTTAATCTTCCTTTGCAAAACTAACTGAAAAAGTTGGATTGTTTGCCAGAAAATAGGAAAAAATTGCAGCTACAATTAGAAAAATTATTCCCATACTGAACTTTTATTAAATTATTACTATATATACTCTAAAAAAACCTAGATTATCACCATGTTTTTGCTCAAGATCAGTGAAAACATTTTCTCATAAAGTTATAACAAGATACTCCAAGAAATTTTAGAATTTTACTGAATAATTTTGAATACATTTTGAAGAAGAGAAAAGGTATCTAAAAAAGGAATGAGACGAATCTGACATTCCTTTTCGAGATAATTTTTTATGGAAACTGCTTATAAATTATTTTCCAGAGCATTGCAAAAAAATCCTTATATATATATATATATATATATATATATATATATATATATATATATATATATATATATATATATATATATATATATATATATATATATATATATATATATATATATATATATATATATATATATATATATATATATATATATATATATACATAACTAAATCGTCGAAAATTTCTTTCAGAAATTGTTTAAGGTCTTTCCAGAATTCTGTGGAAACATTAACCCTGATATGTTGAGGATTTTTCGGTGGAAAAAATTATTTGTGCATTTATCCATGTACTTTCTTCCTATCTCACTAAAATTTTAAACTAGCCATTTAAGGTTTGGACTCAATCACTTACATCATTTGCAATTCCCCTGTGAAACCATGTCACAGCTCAAGGCTTGAGTCATTTCAAGACAGAGAACTCATCAGATGTGCATACGTTATCACTCACTAATACTATTTATTTGCAGACACCAGCTCTCGGATTTTGACTGTGAGAGAAACGGGTTCTTTCACAGAGAATTAATAACTTTGATCGGGAGAATTTATAGACTGAGAACACAATAAGATGGTGATAATATCAGCAATGTTTCGACTTGCAACGCAGTTCTACTCTGCATTGCCTCTGTTGAACGCTATGGGCAGCAATCACGTGGGTTCCATATACAAGTGTGGTGCAGCCTGTCATCAAGATGAACGGTGCGGAGGCATCGTTTGGGATCCCGCTGCTGTGAGTACTGTACTGCAATATAGTATATTTTGTTCTTTGGTAATTACCGAGTGGGCCAAAAAAACTGAAAAAACCCTAAATCTAAATTCTGCATTAGGCACCTCATAAACACCTGGACCGAAGTGAGCAAAATTTTCTGGTCACAAAAATACTGGTCTAATTTTCAATTTTATTCAATGCAACCGCCATCTGCAGGGTTGAAGGTCGGAAACGGCACCTGAAAGTTTTACAGGTCTTGATAACGTAGTCTGTGTTCATGGTCATTCACTCCCGGTCAACAGATGTTAAAAGGGCAGTGATGTTTGGGTGGCGAACACGGCAGGCCTTGGCGTCAATGTGCAGGCCTCAATGTTTCTCACCGGGTCAACTACCCAAGTCTTCTCATCGGAGAAGACGATCGCCCGACCAGGTGGAGTAGACTTGAGATCATTCATGAGCTTTAACAACGTTCAAGGCGCTTGGCGCGGATGGCTGGCGTGAACAGCGGCCTTTCAACAATGACAAGGGACTTGCTTCTCAGTTTTGCGACTGCTCGTCCAACTGTGACCGCTCCAACCCCGAGCCTCCTGGCGTGTTGGCGCATGGACATCAAAGAACTGCTTAGAATGGCATCTTGCAAGCTCTCGATGCACAACACTCTTTCGACTACTGCCAGCACCTCTGATCGCGTAGACAGTTGTACGGGACACCCCGATCAGATTTGCGAGATCACTCACTTTGATTCCCGCGCGAAAAACTGCACACACCTCAACTAGTTTATCTTGTTGGGAAGCCATTTTACAGTACACAAAAATAACAAAACTTTATTTTCAAGGTCAAATTAACAGGCTTTCGGGCGATGTGCGGCAATGCCGGACAGGAGTTGTCAAACAATCAAGATTTTTAATTAAAGGTGTGTTATTTCGGCACACTCCGTAAGTACTTAGAGACTGTTTTGGTCATTCTCTAGTGTTTCGCTGCGTATGAGTAGTATGATATAATAATCTTCAGAGATTCGTTAAGAACATGTTACCACTAAAAAACTAAAATGTCAAGATATCGGTAGAGTTTCGTTATTCTGTCGGTTTTCTTCTAGTGATGGGGTGTAAGGAAACATTATCAACAGAAGCATTAAGGTTATATAGCGGAAGGATAAACACTGTAATAAATACTCTCATCTGACAAACGAAGAATTTATGCGTTTTCATTCCTAAAAGTGTTAGAAAAAATAATCATTTCCCTTGTTTTTTATGGTATATTTTGTATAGCCCATAAAACCTGAAGCTGATATGAATTAGAAGGCGACTTAGCTGTTAGAAGAAACCAGTTACGGAGAACATTAACAACTAGATTTATTATTCAATTTGTTGAAATTCTGAATATTTGTTGAGTTCAAACCCATTGAACAAAAATGTCTGACTACGAAGAACAGTGCGTAAACTCAGGAATAGTGGTTAGTGTTGGAGTAAAGACAAATGGTGTACTACTACATAAAGGCTTCTATGTCAAGGCTACATAAAATTTGACATAGATTGAGATTCAACATTCACGAGTAACACGACATCTCATGGAATTTAGTATAAACTCAATGTCAGATTTGCTAATCAAATATTACATTAAAATTTACAAATTTAAAAATTCTTCAGGTAAAGTTTTACCTGTTTGATCAAAACCGGTGGTTTTTCGAGGGCTTATCCATTTTGTTCAGTGTAGCCTTTTATTTTTGTTCAAATAAACTTGGTGACTATTTTGGAAACTCTGAACTAAGGAATTTAACTGAAATGAACTGATATTTAAAATGCAATACAAAACATTTTCTGCCCAAATTTGATTACGGAAGAATTTGATCATAATATCTCATTTAGCCTTGCATAATGAGCAGATTGTGACTTTCCTAAATACTGTATTCTATGATGGAATCTCAGGTAAAAGGTTCTTTATTTTTTGATTTGTATTTGAAATGTTGGCACTGGTTCTACATATACGTGTTCATTTTATTCGTGTTCTGAGGACTAGGAAGGGCCACTGTTTGTATAGATCGAGTCTATAGTCGTTAACGGACGGCGATCAGCATCTCTCGTTCTAAAATCTTCCGAAATGAACGGTCACCCCTTCCCCATGCTGACCATATTTTTTCCGGAAGAGACAAGTGCAACACCACCACGTAATGCTCATTGCGTGGGTCATCATATCATCGGGAGTGTCTACATAAGCCGAAGTGCATCATGTTTGGAAATTTTTATAACTCGGAACGAAAGTTTTGTAACATATCCTATAGCTGATGAGTACAGAGCTGGATTACACAACACCTTCGATTTTGTTTAGTTCATAATAGCATTTGAACAGCAAATTTGAACAGCATAGGATTATTCAGCAAATGGAGTTATATTAGACCAATCCAATCCTCATTCACTACATCAACAGCAATACACGTCTTCAAATTGAGGTAAAATTCAATTTTAACTGTATTCTGCAAAGTGTACCTTGGGTTAAACCAACATATAAAAAGTAGGGAGAACGTTTTCAGTGTTAGCACACCCTTAATAATTTATGCAAAGTCACAGGAATTGAAAATTGAATTTTGAATTGAAAATAAATATTCATTCCCATGAGAAAGATACAAATCACAGAAATACGTTTCAAATAGCAGTGGGTCTGAAATTGGCGTTCATGAATGGAATAAAGACAAGTAATCTACCAATTATAAATGAATGTTCATATTCTAGGGTGGTTAAAAAAATTGTTGGTTTCAAATGGAAGTTCACTTAGGGAGTCGACTAATGAGAGCAAAAACTAATTTACGAATATGGGCTACAAAATTTAGAAATAAAAATACACCGAAACCAAACTGAAAAATGTTGATGGGTCATTATGAACAATTCGATAAGAACTTCCATAGTACAGTCATGAACAAAAATTTGGTATTCATCAATTCAGTTCAATGGGTTAGAAAGACATGCTTCACAGCAGTAATGAAGTGCCTTTAAAGTTGACCTTAAGTACTGCAATGTTCAGTGAGCAGTGCTAACTTCGTATGTTAACCGGTGAGATCCGTGACAATTCCTCAACGAAATGTACACTTTATTCATCGTTAATGGGAATAGAACGTTCAAATAAATTTCGAATGGAAGATAATAGTTTTATCAAAAACGTGGCAGTTTGCACAAATGTAAACACATTAATAAAATTTACTTTCTCTAGGTATGTAATAAAATATATATCTTCTTATGTATACCATAAATTATTTATCATCAAGGTACGAAGCAATCTAATTTCTTCCAGGTATGTTATCATGATATTTCCTTTATGCATTAAATTAATTAAGTTTCCTCGAATTATGCACTGAATGATATTTTGTCCAGCTATGCAAGGTTCGACACGAGAAATGTAGAAAAATTAACAATATGATAAGATATGTAGACAATCGTGCAAAAACCAAGGTGAAAAAGAAGATATTGTACATTGCTAAAACATTTTGCTAAACTATTTTTCTTGTATATTCTTGCATTCACATACATTTGTTCCGTAATTATCTTGGTTCACTTTCACTTCCTGTACATACTAAGACGTTACGTTGGGTTCGTGATCCTGGATTTGGTACACATACAGTGCATACTTGACCGTGAAAGAAGTCTTGCTGCTGTAGATATATTTCAACTTTGTTATGAGTTTGACTTTCAGTTTCATTGATGGTGATTTACTATACAAGGTGCAGTGTAAAGTTTTTCTGATGCAGTAAAAATGAAACATTAGTATCAGTAGCAGTTGACCTAATATCTGGCATAATTAATAGAAATACAATATGAGAACATTTAATCAAACCAAATTCTATATCATTTTGATGCATTGGCAGTACTTCAATCTCTGTCGCTTATTTTAACCCTTGCTAATTAAAAGATCACGTTGCAACTTTTCATTCAGCCTACCTATAAATTGAAGTGCTGGGGCGATGTGTTCGAAAGAGTTAGGGGAGTTAATGAACTCTACAGGATAGTTTTGAGCTTTTTCTTAGCTGTCACAAACGATCAAATCAGTACCAAAGTAAACGTTCATTACTCCTAGAAGTTTACCGAGGACTTTATTTAACTAAGAAACAATAAGTACTTTTTGCTGGCACAATTGAACATTATTCCATATCTTGAGATTTGTATTATAAAAACACATATTTATGAGATATTGCAAATAGAGTTAGCGGGAATATCTACAACGTCTAGGCTCTTGAGAGACATAATTAAACCAGCAAGTTAATAAACCACTGGCTGTGCGAACAAACTACGAAGAAAATGCATGTTCATTTTGATTTGTTTTTACATTTTTGAAAGTAAGACACTCTTTTACCTTACTACTGTTTTACTTTTACAACAGATATTATTATTATTAGTATATTGAAATAACACGCTAGCTCTATATTTGGTGGAACCGCAATGACGCGTCGATTCTTGATTGAGTTATCTTTGTTGTTCACTATAAAACTGTACAGTTCTTCATACATTTTATTACATAGTTTCCAAAACTCAAGGAATTAATTATCACTAACGATACAATCAGTATGGAGGTTTTTCATATCAATGAGAGGTAACTCAAAGAGAATTAACGCGTTAACATTTGCCCTAATTGTCTGCCTAGGCAGTTGTCTGTAAAATATGATAATTCTGTGATAAATAAATTGTACTAGAACTGTTATGTCTTCCTTCTGTATGGAAATTATCCTCAATATTGTAATTGTTTTTAGTTACAATGTCATCAAAATGAACAGATTTTTATTTTTGGGGTCTATTACATTTGGATCAGGCACTGAAGCTGTTTCTTCAAAGTATTCTATTGAATATTTAGGTGTAAAGTATTATGTACATTATTAGGGAATTCATCAAAATTACCTTCTCCATTCTCAAACAGTTGAATTACCTCAGATTGGTTATAGCCCTTATCAATAGCATCATTTTTTAATTTGTGTTCTGGTTGATGAATTGACTTACTATAAAGAAGAAGATTTTTAAAATCAACAAATTTTTCCATCAACGAGGTTTTCCCATAGTTAGACCTTCCAATTATGAGACACCTCGAACTTGGTGATAGAAAACTAAAATGATTTTTCTGTTTATTCATATTACAGTCGGTCCAATTTTAGCCTTTTTTTAAAGTAGTAAATTTAAATAGTCATTCATGATTATTAATGATGATCGTGATACAATATGAATCGTCAACTGATATATTTTAGTGATAAAGGTTTGATGAACTTGCTGAATCTGCTCAAAGTCAATCTGTAACTGCTTAATGTGTCTTGCTTTAAGGACACGTTCTCTTTGAACAGTAACAAATTATTTAATTATTTCTAAAAGAATTTGACGAGCCTGATTCTTTATTCAGTGTTTGTGTGAATGGGAAATAACGGGATAACGGAGTTGCTTAATTCTCAATTTGTTTCCATCATAAATAACATGCCAGTTTTTAGTCTTTTTTAGTATTTCTTGTACATGACAAGATGGAAGGATTATTCCAAAGGATTATTCCAATTTATAGTTTCATTTGTGTGTATTTCAATCGGAATTTTTACAGAGTTCTGACTCCACGATCGAGTTTTTAATTTATTTTAGAATACTTGTAGGTCCATCACAATTGCTTTCCAAAAATTAGAATGTTTCTTCATTAGAATGTTTCTTTATAGAATTAACACATAATCATGAGTACTATCAGAAATATTAAAATTAAAATCAGCTTTTATTTCAATATCAATACTACTATTTTTGATTCACTCATTTTATCAACTAATATCGAATACGAATATAGGCTGTAAATATTTATAATCTCTATACCCAACAGAACAATTTTTAACAGACATAAAATTGGTTAGCTTATTATAGAATATAAAATAAATTGTGTTATCAAAATCCATTTGTGAATTGCGCTCAGGGTACTTTACATAGTTCAATTGAACATATGCATTGGCTGAGTTACAGTTATGAAATGCTCCATTGTTTGAAACCAGATAATTATTATGTACAGTTTGAAATGCTAAAATAATATACGTACCAAGATCTTTGAGTTCCTGAGCTTGGTGTTAATGTCTAATCCAAGATTTTAGGATTTGAATTGATTCTTGTTTGATTTAATTGTCAATTCAAATAGGCAATCGGTATGGTGATTTTATCCTTTTTTGATGATCTAGCTTGATAGCATATTCATCGGACTGTTTATAAGATGGCTTGTTCTAAGACAGTTTTTTAATAGTAATTTTTTCAACAACTACTTTATCATCCATATATGCATCTTTCTCGTTAATTCTGAATAAAGCATTAGAATCATCACCTTTTCTTCGAGTTTGAGTTTGCCTCCCTCTATAAAGCATCTTTTTACAATTTTCACAAAATCTGAACCCTTGTTTGAGAAGAATGTCAGCACTAAATTTACCATCAGTTGAAATTCAATAATCAATACGTTCAATGAACCCATCGATTCATTTTCAATTTTCATAAAATTCAAAATCCAAACAAGCTTCATATTTTCTTTTAAAGTTTGTTGATATGTTACTAACCCTTTTAAAGTTGTTTCGATACGACAATAACTATATCCTTCAATTCATTCCCCTTCAATTCCACAAGAAACTCAATGAAACATATGCATCAAACTATTTTTGATTATGCTATTTTTTTTATTTTTAAAATTATAAGCACCTCTTCCCTCTTTATTTAAAGTTCCTTCAATGTAGATAAAGCTTATAGAAGGTAGTGGAAACTAATCTTGATTCTGAATAATGATCTTGATAACATTATCTTCACGATTCAAATCAGTTCAGATTTGTGGTTCATAGTTATGAGTATCAATATATCAAATTTATTCATCAATTGTAATAGTTTTTTCCACTGTATGCTATCCATTTTTTTTAAGTATAATATTTCAAGATATTTTCAATTTCTTGATCTCAAGTGTAATCGAACTGTAATTTCTTTACCTCTAGTATATAAAGTATTTCTATTTTGCTCTGTAAATCATACTTCAATATCGTCGATTAAGGGTTGGCGGACATGTAAATAAATTGGTTTGTTAGGATTTTATACAATTTTATATCCCGGTGGAACGTTAGAGAAAAATGTGTACATAATATTGTGTAATGAAGTATTGAAGTGAAATCCATTACATATACTAGAATTCACAAGTATTGTATTAATATACCTTAAATTTACTACATTTGGATTTTCATGTTCTCAAACACCTTCTAAGGTGTTATTTTTAAAATCCTAAAAAAGTTTTTAAAGTGTTGGATTTTTTGAACCTGATTTTAATATCAGGCAAATTCTACACCATGACATTTCAGAGTATTCGTATTCGCTTTGATTTCAATCAAATTTTGAATCTTCTTTTGAACAAAATTTTTTTCCCTTTGATTTCGCAGCAAACTATTGGAATTGTGAAGACATTTCCAACACCATTTAATTCATAGTACAAGTTATATAATACTTTCATCGGTGCTGGGGATAAAATGATACATATCTGATTTAACTATTGTTATTTCATGAAAGCTAATTTTATCCAACTCTACAGGGGGAGTAAAATTTGTTATAAAGTGACTCTTCCTACTCGTAATAACTATACTAAGTGATTCCACTTCTTAAGAACAAATTATTGAACTTAGTTGAATCATCTTCGTTTGATAACACTTGTTTGAGAAGTTAATACGTACAAACTTTTAACTCATTAAAAACCTCTGTGTTTTCACCGTTAAAAGAACCGAGCAATATCTGATGTCTTTTTATGATATCATCAATGTAAAAGACAACACAACGATCCCAGATCAATAAACATCAGAATCTAAATGATTTTCGGAGTACTGTTCAGTATCACACATGGAACATCTTTTCGATGGACCAGTTGAAGGTATGGGTGTAGGAGTATGTCTATAAGTACGTCTTGGAGTAGGATTAAAACTTTGAGTTGTCGTTGGAGGTAGTGTAGGACTTGATCCCCGACTTGGTTCACTATTTAATATTACACTTGCTGATCTAATATTCGATTCTGGTCGTAGACTTACAGCTTGTATCTTTTCGACTGCAAATCAAACTTCGTTCCTATTCTCTTTTTCACATAGGGTATAATAGAATTTTTTTACTTTTCATTCTTGGTTTGCCTTATTGTTTCATCTGCTTTGAAATAAGCTTTAGTTAGATGCAACATATTTTCGTACGTTATTACATATACAATTTTCACCAAAATTTTCAGGCTTTTGCTTTGTTAATAGTTCCCATAAACCAACTGCTGCTTGAAAAATGATTATAAATTTTTAGGTTATCCCCCTGTATTTTAATTTTTGATTACAAAGCGTATCGTGCTTTGCATCCAATTTTATACCATATGCTCTGTCATACTGATATCCAGGCTTGAAAACATAACTTGAAAATTACTTAACGATGGGACCAACCAAAGCTATAAGTTCAGTAGAAATCAATGCAATGTTTATACAGGTTTATATTGGATATATTATTTGTCTCATGAGGTACATATGTATATCCTTTATTGCTGATCTTGTTTGCATAGTTTCATCAACAATTTTCGACTGAGGTCCACTAAGTGGTTTGTAAACTTTTTCAACATCATGCAGCAAATCTTCTTCTATAGTCATTTCTTTCGTAAATTACTTTTTAAAGCTTTCCTAATGTTTACAAACTCTTTTTTCGTTTTGATGTCAAGCATCGTCATCTTTATGATAAAAATTATAAAACCTTAACTTAATTGGAGTTCATTTTTTCTTAATGTGAGTCTATTGTGAACTTAATGTAAGATCACTTTTGATATCCATGAAATATCTTCATATCCCATCCACTGAACTAAGATTTGCCCCTAACTTTTCTTTACAATTTTTTCAATTTCATCAACATCACAGCTATATTTTGAGATTTCTTGTTCATAAAAACTTCCTACTAATACTTCACTATTCATATATTTTAATCTATAAGTCACTGGTTCTGTTGACAATATTTTAGAGATGATGAATAGCTCTTTCGTAAAATTTGATATATATCCTTTATGAAAGTTTTTACGTTGTGTACTTATCCTTAATCGGTCTCCAACGTTGCTTTCAACAGCTTTCAACAGCTTGGGCTTTCGTTTTATTTACGGTACTCAACCATTGGATTCTATGCTTCTTGAATAATTTTTGCATAGGTTTGTTTGTAAATTCTAATCGTCAATCAATTTGAATTTTAGCGGGGATTCTTTCTTGAAAAGATTTTAAACGATGCTCTGATTTCCTTGACTGTCTTTTTTCGGATAGCAATCAATCAAGAATATTTACTTAAGATATGATATAAATCACATTTTAAATATAGCTTTTTCCATGGTCTCTGCAATTTTACATGTCAACTAAATCAGCTTGATACTGATCGTCAACCTTTTATACTCTATCCCTTTTAGTGTCAAAACGGTGTTTTATTGGTTTATGAAGAATATGTGTTTTTTGGGATTCTACCCAATGCTTTACTTCATTTCGAGACAATCCACTCTTACGAATAAGTTCATTAATTCCTTCATGACCTTTTTTAGGGTTACAATATATATCGCATGAGATTTTATCACCCACCTCTGTTAGCGCACTTAGACATTTTTTAGAATGCCAATACCTAACCAGCTTTTCCCAGTCATTGTAGCATTAACTAATTTTGCATCTTGTCTAACGTAGTCGGATTCATTAGGTCGACTGCAGTTTCAGTAGCTCCTATAGCTAACATATCATCCGCATAATTTCTATCTTTCGGTTTAGGACATTAGGAATAGAAAATATCATGTTCTATACACGCTTGATCTAATGAATTGATCCCTTGATAACCATCTTGAATTCGTTTGTGAATATCAGGACCATAAAATTAGTAGCTATGCTTATTACTGAATGACTGTTTTAGACTTGTTCGGATTGGATATTCGATTGTAATTTCAAAAGCATCTCAGGTAAAGACAGTTTTCTAAGCATCGACTTACACGATTAAAAACACACACATTTCACGATTCGCCACATTTTTCACGATTAAAAAGCGATTTTATCTCCTTCAAATAGTTTTAATTTTCAACAACTCCTGATAATTTGATGTTTTATTACAGATTATCATTTTCGTAATAATATTTCACAAGTTTATTCTCAAATAGTTTAATTATAGTGTATTTAAACCATCTGGTAATATATGCCATTTGTCATCATTATCATTCAATGAAATACCATTTGTTTCCTTAGTATACAGTGTATGATTTTCACTTTGAATTTTATACATTGTTTTGTATATAGTCTCGTTACTCAATATTTTTTATGTTGTTCCATCGTGATGTTATTCTCTGTCACCTTTTTCTCTACATCCTTTGCTTTTTTAGCAACTTAATTTTTAGTTTTATAACAATATAGTTTTGATCTAAGACCTATGAATTTTTGAATTGGTAATCCACCAATTTCGTCATTCATTTTTCCTGCAATTTTATTTGCATCTGAATAAAGTGGATGTTATTTCAGTTAATCTGATGTGTCATATAAATTTTTATTTCTTTCCACATTTCTATACAAATATTTCGTTTTGATATCGTAACGTACTGAATCTGTATTAGTAAACAATAAACTGCTTTATTTCCGTGTTTTTTTATTATATAATTTGATGGAAAACATACATGAATGTTTCACTTTCATCTAATATAGAAATTTATGCATAGATTGGCTTAACAAATTTTAATCTTTGTTTTTGTATGTAACAAGCAATTATTTTTATTAGAATATTTGAAGCCTTTAAAATTTTGTTTGTTTGCTAATGTGTTCAATACTTTAATTGTTTTCACTAAATTCACTTCAACTCTATGTTTTATGTTCTCCATAGTTTTACCAAATGCTGAGTTATCCATTAACTTAAATTTAGTTGTGGATGCTTTTTTGTCTTTATATCTATGTAAGGTTTCACCCATGTACTCTCATCCAATTCTAATTTTGTGTGGATCTTTTGTAACTTCAGTCCTAATTTTAAATATTGTTTCAGAGCTTCATGACGTGCAACATATTTTTCTCGTTTACTGAGATGAGCAATAAACCTATTTACATCTTTAATATTAATATTTTCTGGAGACCATGGTATTGTTTTTCATGGTATTGTTGTTTTTTATTTTTAACTCTCATTTTATGAAACTATACTTTTAGATTAAATTACACTTCCATATTATCAAACCTTTGTTTCTTAATAATCGACATTATTTCCCTTTTGATAGTTTTTTCTAAACACAAGAATTGGTAACTGTAATTTCAGAGAATAGGTATTCGAAGCATTTATCATCTATAGCCGTTTTGAGACCTTGGAATTTACATCCCTAAGTATTTCTGAAATGTTTCAAAGATTTTTATGTGTATACATGTTAGTCATTTCTGACATGTCTGACAAAAATATTTAAGTTTGTCGAAGTATGAATCAGATATAAAGTTTCTGCCTGAGTTTTTTCTATGTTTTAAAGTCTTCTGATATATTTTAAGTTTTTCAATTATGGTATGACAAGCATTTCAAAATATATGAAATATTGTACTCATTTTTGTAAATTTTTCATTTAAAGTAATATTCATATATGAATTATCTAAAGTCGTTATCTTCTTAAGATGATTTTTTTAGAATTCTTAGATGTATTTCTACTGTTACACAACGTACATGCATCTAATGATTTTGTATCTATCATTTTTATTATAATAGAGAATCAACTATTTAAAAACTATTCAACAGCACTGTGAAACAACTCTTTTTTGACCGGTCGTGTGTTAGATCTCATCACATCTTTGCTGGTGAAGAACAGTGAGCTTTTCAACTGACGAGTTCGCCCTTCACAATCCAGTGGTAACGTAATATGGTGCCTTACGTACGTACACAGCGAATTATTAAAACTCTGAAATTACACATATGCACATTCAACTGAGAGTTGTCCCTTTCAAATCCACACATCTGAACAGGGTATATCTATGGCCACTCAACATACCACACAGATGGCTTCATATCAGAGTCCAGCTTGATTGCGGCCCGACAAGTCAACCCACCCAACTTGCGTGAACCCCTTTTGAAAATCAGGAGGCATTCTTGGAGGTTTGAACCTGCAGCTTAACCATGGAAAGCGCGAATCCTACTGATACGCTACAGGTCATCGAACTAAAATTTTGAATTGTTTGACTATTTCCGCTGATTTTTTTTAGTCTGTGAACATTTTAGTCAAATTTATGCTAATTATACTTTACGAAAGAATTATCTTGTATGATTACATGCAATAATCATTTTCTTTGATTACAGCCACATGAACATGTTTGTTTACAAATTTCTTATCTTATTGTCAATTTAATGTTAATTGTTAATGTCGATAATTCATGGAAGACTTATCTTATACGATTACCTTTGCATGAGTTAATTTTAAAATTTGTTTTGTTATTATTAATGCGATGTTACTTGTTGTAATTTAATATAACTATTATACAACGAATGCACTGTTAAAAATCGTTATGTTCATCATGAAACTTTAAAGATTTATGCTATTTTGTTTGAATAAACTTTTTTCGTTGAGTATTATGAGGGAGGACTCAACCAAGAATCGACATGTGAGAGCTAGCGTGTTAATACACTACACTATAATTAAAATCTATTGTGGAATGAAAACAGTAGTATACAAAGAGCCTCCTGTCAAAATTCGAATGGGATTAAATGATCCCAAAACAAATAGAAGAAATCGAAGCAAAACGATGTGATCATTCAGTAATCCCAAACACAATAATGGTAAACTTTGTATCGGTATCAATTACATTTTTTCAATCTCATATGGCACATTTACGTCGAAATGAGAATTGTGTCAGTCGGCTCTTTTCACTTACCACTCATCTAGATTTCATTCGTATAACTTCATTTGTATTGTTATTTGGAAACTGATCATTTGTCATTTCCTGGCCTAAGATATTGCTAGAATAACATTTCCAGCAATATCTTAAGCCAGGTTTCTTAAACCAGTTTTCTTTGAAACTCCATTGAGTAGATGCTACGCTTTATTTTCAATTGTGTTTGAATCAAAATTTGGAAATAGATTCTCGAGTATACAGTGTTTATCATCATTCCGTAGTTAAATGGCGCTGACACCATGTTTGCAAATTTTCTCGGCGTACTGAATGTTGATGCCTCGTGCATCACGCATATTGGCTTAATCTTGTAGAAGTTAGAGTCTAATGTAGCACAGGCCGGTTTAAAAGTTGACAGAATAACTCCTTCTCTTGTTTTCGAATCTTCAAACAATTTTGGAAAAGAAACATAAAGTAAATATTGTAGGTTCGTATCGTTTTAGTTCATTTCAAGGTATTTTCATGGAATGCATAATGAAGGGGCATATCACGGTATAAATAGTAGTATGTAAATACATTTTTCTGAATCATATTGAGTTATACTTTCACGTGCGTGTCGCATTGCTGTTCTGGTTGAAGAACTGTCTCAGACTGACTGATTTAATGGCATACATGTTTTCTCCATGTAAATGCATATTCAAGCATAAAACTACGTACGATCGTCCATCATGCATTTTATCGTCTGAAAGAATCCATATGGCTTTAGCAGTTGACGCGTTTTTGATAGGAATTGTTTTACTTCATTTGCATCATTGTTGTCCGTAGATGAATCTGTCTTTCTAGCGCGCAATTTCTTGTTCTTCATTCTTCTGATCAGTCACTCTCGTTAACATTATCAGCGTGCAATCCTCCTGCAACAGTGTTGCAGAGTAGGCGACTTTGTGATATTGATACTTAGATTTGTGAAATTTGTTTATTCTTGATTACAGAAAACGTTCTTTTCTCATCTGGCCTGACCTCTTCGGCGCCTCTTTTACTCGAGTCAGTTCAGCTTACATTGGATCGCATAGATTATTTCAGCATATATTGGATTGCATAGAGTGGTTAACATAGATCATGTGTATTGAACAGCATAGATTTAATAGCATAGGTAAGATAAGCTAGGAAGTTAAGTTGGCAGCTGTACAAACACACAAAACAAAACAAAAACGTATATTTCCAATAAAGTTGGCCCATACGAAATGTAACAGCATTGGTTTTTAAAGATGCCTTATCAAAAAATCCTCAAGTGGTAGGTATTCTATGCATAGTAGATGATATAACAGCAGTACCTACGGGTGTACGTAAACATTCACATCACACAATGAACGTTAAATATATATGGTGAAACAAATGAAACCACACTTTTTCAATGATGATTTAAGAGGTAGTCACTGGTGATACATGTAAATTCTGACGTGGTAGGTATTAAACGCATTTTAGGAGAAAAGCGAAATATATTGTCTTTATGTACAGCCTAGAATTGACCTCATTACATTTAACTGAATTGGATGTTTCACATCCGAGAAACACCGAAAAGGGAAAATTATGCGAGTGAAAACTTAAAATATTAAATTATAAGTGTTATTAAATTGAAATTGTAATTTCTAATTACTAGTTGACCGTATGGTATGGCTTGCTGATGATCGATTTAATTTAATCATTATTACAGTTATCTGTAAATATCATCGTGTTTAACATGAACAGACGTTACATATCAGAGAAAAAGAGCAAAAAAATGAACTAAAATGAAACAGAGTGAATGTGTCAAACTATCAACATCAATATTTAGATATTGACATAGACAAGAGAAGCTGTAGTAGACTAAAGTTCTGAGGTTTTACCGTCATTTATCGTAACAAAGCAATTATTAACATTGACACGAATTTTTTGATTATGCCTTCGATAAGTAAAAAATTAACCTAAAAAGATTAATTAATTCCTTGATATATATATATACATATATATATATATATATATA
>VCRD01001013.1:12333-44066 GCA_006783055.1 Trinorchestia longiramus | reverse complement strand
CAATTTGTTTCCTATTTTAAAAAAAATCTTGTTTTTTGTTGTGCATAATAAAAACTGAACATTTTTAACATTGCAACGTTTATCAGGCAAATAAAGCACGAATTAATAAGCCAGAAATATAACAGATAAAATGAAAAAGTAAAAAATACCCCGGTTTTTGATAAAATTAAATTAGTCGATTTGACTCCAGAACTGCAGAATTATAGCACGAGTTTGACATTTACGATTGTTTCGTTTGAATATTGTTAACTCTACTTCAGTCTATAATTAAGTTGTGTGACATAAACACATGGTAGACACTTATGTGTGGCATGTTTCGTTACTAAGTTAATTTTATTTAATCATGCATAGGAGCTAAGTTTTCTCTATTTGTTTGCTACTTTGATGTTCGAAAATGATGTGTCACTTTTTTTTAATTTCTTAATTGATTGGTTTTTCTTCATACGCGTGGGTAGTTGATTCCAAAGCAATGCACTTGAAATTGAAAGAGCCCTTTGTCCAGCATCGGACGAGCGGGAACTGTTGTTAACATCGTGTCGTCTGTTAGGTTTCACACCCATGTTAGTGGATGGATGGAATTTAACAACGTTGGCAGAACTTTGAGGGTGATATAGAGAGGAGAATACATATTTGACCTTGTGAATGAGTAGTCTTTGTTCTAACGGGGCTCAGTTAAGCTTTTTTATGAGAGGTGTTGCATGATCGTTATTTCTGAAGTTTCCTTCGCATACCACTTTAGCAGCAAAATTCATACATTTCTGTAGCTCTTTTTGAAGACCTTTAGGTATATCTCCCCAGACCCAGTCACAGTAGTCAAAGCGGGATAACACCAAAGATTGAATAGCTAATAATCTAGTTTTTTCGTCAAGCATGTTCTTCACGCGGTGAAGGAACATCAATGTACCGTTAATTTTGCTGCATGTTTTCTCCACGTGGGATGTGAAAGTCATGTTCTGATCAAACAAGACGCTCAAATTTTTTACTTCTCCTACTGGTTCAATAATGTCATTTCCTAACGTTAAAGTTAAATTCGGGAGCTTTTTTATTGTGTTCTTGAAACCAAAAATGATGCACTGTGTCTTGCTTGCGTTAAGCTTGAGACCATTTTGGTCGTACCATGATTTTACGTGTTTTAAAAGTATTTCAGCATTTGATTTTGTCTGAGATAGTTTGGCCGGCACGCTTGTCATTGCAATTTGTATATCATCTGCGTACGTAAAAATTCTCGTGTTTGAGGGCATGGATGGAAAATCATTGATGAAAATAGAGAACAGAAGTGGGCCTAGAATGAAACCTTGTGGAACGCCGAAATCATTTTGTATGAGTGATGAAATTGTGTTTTCTAGTCGGACTGTGTGAGAGCGGTTTGCTAGATAGCTCTGAAACCACTATGTGTTGATTCTTAAGTTAGAGATTTTCTTCAGAAGCTGTGTTTGTTCAACACTGTCGAAAGCTTTGGAGAGATCAAGCAAAAGCAAGAGAATGATGTTCTTTTTGTCAATATCACTATATTTTCTCTGTGATGTTAAGCAGCGCATCTTGAGTGCTGGTATCTTTTCTGTAAGCGTACTGGTTTGGATGGAGTAAGTTAGATTTGTCCAAATGTGTTGAGTGTTGGTTCGATATTACTTTTCCTAGCAGTTTGGATAAAACTGGTAAAAGGCTAATTGGCCTGTAATTTGATGCAGTATTAATGCCACCTGCTTTATACAACGGTTTGATTATGGAATGTTTCCACTGATCCGGGAGTTTGTTTGTTGCACTAGAAGCATTGATTATACCATTGCTTCATTTGATAATTATCAAATGAAGCAATGGAGCTGTAACATTGAAACCGTCTTTGAAGTATTGAAGGCTAATGCTGTCATGTCCAACTGCCTTTGTATATTTCAACGAGTATAAGATTTTACGTATTTGCTGTAAACTAACTGGATTTGGTTTCCATGTGTAAGTTGTTTTTAGTAATTGGGCGTGATTTAGGTCAACATCAACAGGTTTATGTGTAGTAAATTTGGATAGTTTGTCGAAGACTTTTGTTCCGACTTCAGAGAAAAAAGTATTGAAATTAGTGGCTGTTTCCAATGGATTTTCGAATTTCTTCTTTCCTTTAATGTCTTTGTACTGTGCTATTTCTTTGATGATTTCCCAGGTTCGTTTTGGATTTTTCTTTGCATTTTGTAGTTCCTTTTGGAAGTGCTTTCGTTTTGTTTCGTTAATTTTTTTCCGGAGAGCCATTGCATGATGTTTATAACGGTCTTGTAGAGAGTTGTTCGATTTTTTACATTTAAATTCGTATAAGTAATTTTTTTCACTCTGCACAATTGCTTTATTTCATCTGTTATCTAGGCGGTACGCTTTAGTTTAGCTCTCCTTGTGGTGTATGGTGCACATTCGATTAGGGCTCCTAAAAAATTCTCATTGAAAATTGGGATTTGACTGTGAACATCATCAGTTAGTTCCATGCTTTGGAATTCATTCCTCCTGTCCCTTAGTTTTTCCTGGAATAGTTCTGGTGTGTATAGAGTCTTCATACGGTAGGTAATGAAGCAGGATTTTGGTTTCTTTTTTGCTACGTTAATGAAACATTCTACCGCGTGATGGTCGGATACTGAAGGTGATATTTCAGTGCTGATTATTCCTTTAGGATTATTAGTAATTGCTAGATCTAAGAGAGTTTTGTAAGTTTTTGTTATGCGAGTTGGTTCTTGGACCATTTGTGATAGATTAATTCTGTTTAGCATTTTGGTTAGCTTATTAATTTTATTATTCAGGCCTACATTGAAATCGCCGAAAGCATTGAAGAATTTTTTAGTTTCTGTAATTGATCTAAACGTTTTCTGAATAAGTTCTAAAGATAATTGTAAAACTGCAGATGGGTGTCTGTAGACGGTGCCAATAATGAAAGATTTGTGCTTTTTTACCTGCACGTTAAGCCATACCATTTCTATACCCTCACACATTTCTTTTTCCAAAATCTGTGATGTTGTATAGACCTGTTTGATGTAAATGCAAGATCCGCTACCTCTATTGTTTTTTTGCCATCGTATCGGTAAAGTAAGTAAGCTGGGATATTAAAATGNGTGAGTTTTCAATTTTTGGATCAAACCATGTCTCAGATACGCATAAAATGTCAATGTCTTCAGTTATTATCATTACTTTGATGTCGTCCAATTTGTGATTGAGGCTTTGTGCGTTGATATGTTTAATTTTGATACGATTCATTTTAGGGTATTTACTCGAGGTTGTGCATTCGTTATATCGTGCGGAACATTTTTCATTAAAATGTGAGGGTTTGTTGATGTGCTGTTTGGTGTTTGTGGTGCCAGCCAAATGTGTTGTATTTACCTTGGCATTATTGTCTAATCTGGGCGATGAAGTTTTACTAATGGATGCATTTTTTTCAATAATAAGAGCACTATAGTGGTGGACTTTCAGATGGACTAATAATGGGGATTTGTTTATTTGCCGTGTTATTTTAGGGTGAACTATTGTCTTCCATATGCCGCCGTCCTTTTCACTGTAGATATGGATCCGTTTTTGTAGAGCATTGGAAGTAATTTGCGGGATGAGGTCTCCGGCTGTATGATCGAATATTTTATCATGTAGGTATTTGTGTACCAGAATATCAAGTGTACCACTGTCCTCGTCGATGAAATTTTTGTACTGATTTTTATTTGTTCTGCTTTCTGTTTCGATGGCCTTCATTAAAAATTCATAGGCCTGCATTGTGTTCTGTGTTTCGTTAAGTAGAAGGACTACTGCATGGAGGAAACAATGTCCATGAGCCAAATTGTCAGACAATTTTACATTCAATGATTTTGTTACATCATCCATGGGCCTTCCCACATGGGCATATATGGGATTGGATAATGATTCTGTGATGTGTTTCAGAAATTTACCGTGAGGCGGTTTAATCTGGTTTGGAGTTTTCATATCGTTATTGTGGTGATAGTAGTTATGTGGTGATAGTAGTGTTAAGGCATAGTGATGTTGAATGATGTGAACATGTAAGGATGTAGGGGATACACTATACAGGATGTGGGAAGGTGTATAGGCTTGTGGGGAATGCGAGCAGCTGGGCCACATACCCAGTAAAAGCCAACGGTCATCGCGCCGCATAACTGCATATTCCGGTTCCGTTCCGGAAACGGTACGAAAAGCCAAAAGTTAGGAGGCGTATTTATAGAAAAAACCACCGGAGTATATAAGCAGGATTCAGGAAACCAACGAGGTCATTACAGCAAAGCAATAAGTGCGAGCGACAGTGCTAGGAGCGAGAACTATTCTACAGCGGGGGTCCACAAGCTGAGGGGAGCGAGTGACATCGGGGCGACAACAAGCAGAAGACAGACACATCGGTGGGAGGTGAGATTACTTCTGGCATAGGAAACAAAGATAAACTTAATAGCGCACCTCTATCAAGTCATAAGCATAATAGGGCAGCTCTATCTAGGCATGCACTTATGGAGGACTTTCTCTCATTTTAGGGAGGGACTTACGGGACCTACGAGAACTACGGGACCTAAGGGAGCTACGGAATTTACGAAAATAATGGAATTTACGGGATCCACGGGATCAGCCAGAATCAGGATCGGGATCAGAATCTAACGGAAGCTGTCGGAATCTATCGGAATATCTACATCCACTACGACTACTACTTCTAGGAGTAATTGGAAACTTGGAAAAGTGCACATGAACTTGGGAAAGTATCACCAGCAATTAATGGGGAGCTGCTAGGGGTTTCAGCATCAACTTGGATTTAATGGCTACGTGATTACTTCAGAAAATTGTCAACAGGAATCAAGTGGAAATATTGATACAACTTTAACTGGTTGATGAAGCTGCAGTGATCATTATCGTTGATCAAAATTAACAGTGAGGTCAAGTGACAGGATTGGAGTGCTTTTCAGTGAAATTTATCGTGTGCGTGTGTATTTAGGATGTATTGTTAGATAAAGCAGTGTTTCAACTCAGCAACCACTCGGAGTTGTGTGTTAAATAATTAGTGTGAGTGAAATTGATCAATTTGATTCTACTTGGATTCATAACAAATCCATATGTTTTCATGTGTTTTTCTGTGTGTTTTCTAGTAAATGTTAAGCTTATTAATCGTGTTTATACCCTTCTTGTGTTGGCCTCACTAATGCATAACATAGTATTCATGTCAGGGGGTTTGGATTCCTTCAATTTGCGACGTCTCTCTCTCGTTATGTAAAATTGATTGCATTCAGTTAACGTAAAATGTGTATGTGATACATTCATCTTGTAAGAATTTAATTAATGCTCGTAATTATTATGAATTTATCCTGTGACATGTAGAGAGAGAGAGCACGTTTCGCCACATTATGGTTATTATGATTGTTAATATGTTTGCTTACATAATCATGGTACTGAGTCTTTATTATTGTCGATCGGCTTAATTTTTGAAGAAAAGGCGACTTTTTTATCATTTTGTTTATCTTTGCATGTTTATTTGGATGTCTATGACTTATGGATGATAGGGGTATTGTGCAGTCTGTGCTCAAAACGTTAGAAAGTAAGGTACATTTATTATCTGTTTGTACGTTATAGTTGTTAGCAATTGTGTCCGTGAATAATTGATTTGTGTATAAAGTGCTGATTCGGTGGATTGCCGTCATTTCCTTTTGAGTGCATTTAGGTTTTGGGAAGGTCCAACGCGTGTAAAGCATTTACGTGCTTATGCTTAGTTACTGTTTAAGAACATGTGTTGTTTATTTGGGTTGTATTCATTATTACGAGTTTATTAAGCGACTGTTCAAGATTAGTGTTTTTGTCTGCGATTTTTCCAGAAAGTGAGTAGTACGGTGTGTTGAGTCACAGTGTTGATTTCATAGCAATTTGGACAAGAAATTTTTGAGTTTCCTTTCAAATGTGAGGCCAAGTTTGGTGGTTCTTGATTGTCTGAGCGTGAGTTAAAGTACATGTTCGGAGTGGAATAAATGTGAAATCCAGTTCTTCGCAGAGCGTGAGTGCTTTACTCAGTTGTTGATCACTGCAGAAATTGACAATAGAAGTACGGCAGTGGAGTGTTTTGTCGCAATTACTTTTTTGATTTGAGTTAGGCCTGATTGTAAAAGGTGCAGGTCCCGGAAAAAGATTATGTAATTTTTACATTTGGCATACCATTTATAGTATGCAGAAGGTCATAAAATTGACCAGATGAGATGGTTTGGATTCGGCAAATGGTGCCAATGTCATTTCTTTCTACTGTTGAGAGAATATTGTCTCCCACAAGTAAAGTGTTAAGAGGTCTCTGATAATTTGGATTGGAAGAAATAGTGGAGGGAGTTATAGGTATAAGGTCGTAAGAGCTGATGTGGACATTTAGTTTGAATAGCTGTTCAATTATAAACTGAATGTTGGATAGAGCAGTGGAGACTGATGTCGGTTTAGGTGGTACACGTTTTTCTATGATTTTTTTGTAGTTGTGTTGCCGTAAGGGCCAGGTTGCTATTTAATTTGTGGATAACGTGTGAGCTCTTTATTTGCAAAGGATGCATAGAGCCATCAAAACTAACGCTCTTACTAACATTGCCCTGCCCTGAGATTTGAGTAGGCACTCGTGTAGGAGTTGCCTGCGTCAGATCATATAAACTTATGAAAGAATTTAGTTCAAATAACTGGTTAATTATTAAATGGATTTTGGACAGAGCTGTAGCAATTGAAGTAGGATGAGGGGGGAAGCGCTGTTGTAAGATTTTTGCTAGTTGAACTGCTGTTAGATCCCAATTGCTATTTACTTCATGGATAACATACGAAATTTTTATTTGTAAAGGGTGCAGAGATTCTTCAAAAGTAATTTTTTTACGCACATTAGAGTGCACTGTCAGTTGAGGAAAACAATTTATAGGCGTATCAGAATTGAATTAACATTAGGCTTATAATATAACACGTGATTGTCATGAGGTGCAATTGGGTTTCTCACATTAGCGTGAACTGATGATATTTTTATTGCATTTGAGTCACACATTTGATCATTTGGGTAACAGTTATTTTGTTGAGACATTCGCTTAATGCTAGACTTATTAGGTAACATATTAGCGTTTGATGCTATTCGATTTGTTACTTTAGTATATGCTAGGTGATATTTTGCCTTTGAATCCTGCACGGGCGATGTTACTGTTGACCTTAAAACTCCTGCTGCTGATGGACAATCCTCTCGTTGTTCGTTGTTCCCACCCTCTTGTTCGAAGCTGGTTGGCTGACGCTGTAGGCCCTGTGTGTGCTTGGGTGTTCAAAACGTTGCGGACAGAATTTAGTTATACATTTGGATCTTCCGTCGTCAGTTTTGTTGTCCGTTCTGGTAATGCTTCGTGCACTCAGCTGTTAAGGTTGTGCAACTTTTTGTTTTCAGCAAATCGAGGTGCAGCTTTTGTTTCAAGTTCGTTGAATACTGAAGATGTTAATGGTTTTCCTGGGATCTGCTGAGTTCCACACTCGTGTGTTGTGTTTATGTTCGTTACCGAAATACTGCGTTTGCGACCGAGATCCGTTGCAGAAATAATTTTTCTTGAAGTGTATATGTTTTGAAAGTCGTGTGTTTGTAGATGAAGCTTGTGCTTTTGCTGCTGTTTTTGAGCATATGTTAAAATCTTGAGGCGGTGGCTGCGCAGGGGCCATTATTTGAGTTTTGCCTCTGTGTGTTTTGTATGTTGCCGTAGTTTTGCAGTTGCTGCAAACGTTCTTACTAGTAGGAGATGCCTCGGGATACACTGTAGATGCAGATACAACCGTCTTCTTAGCTGCTGCGCGAGTCATATATGAATGCAAGTTTTTTTATTTGTTTCTGTCAGATGTTTGGTAAACGCACCTATTAGGCCGGCTAAACATGGTTTCTGTTTCTACAGAATACGACTATACTGTTACCAGTAAGCTTTCCATTAGTCAAACTTGTTCATTAAGGTATTTTTCAGCATAGGACCGATAGAGTAGGAAGCTTGATGGGTGGCTGTAGTTAGTCTCACGTTCAGTAAACGCGGCTACGGGGCCGCCTGAGCATAGTTTCTGGTTCTACAGAATCTGGCTGCTCTGTCGCTATCAAGCCTTCTGAAAATTTAACTTGTTCATTGAGTAGGAAATCTATTGACATTCTATTTTGTTTTTGTTAATTGTAAATTGTTTATTAAATTCTATAAATATTATTTATTCTTCCTCCTTACGTAACGGTCGGGCAAGTGTCTGAAGCCATTCCCTGTTAGTACCTGAAAGGCGAGAAATTATGCCCTTACAATCGTATTGCATTGGTTCCCCACGTTTATTTGCATCCATTATCTGATTATTGTCTACCAGAATAGCACAACTATGACCCATGTGCACGTACTTTAAAATGTATTCAAAAATTTTTAATAAAGAACTTTTTTCTAGGTTAATGCTGGCTGTACTTTTTTTAGAAGGCACTTGTTGGAAGTCACTTCAAAATCACTGTCAGCATTAAAATTACCAGCTAGAACATATACTCCATTATTCAGACGTTTGAACGAGGCTTGTCTAAGAATACCCAACCTCGATTTCCTGCACACAACAATGTTCCTTAAGTGGTGCCACTGTGTTCAATGGAAGGAAACAACTCAATGCTCATGCTTGTATTTTTTCAAACGAGGTGTTGTCATCAGTGTTCGTCGGTTTTTGGTTTCCTTGAAGATGATTGAACCTGTTGATCGAAGGCATAACATCAAATTTTGCCACAAACTTGATGATTCTTTAAGCGAAACAAGTTGTAAAATTTTGTAGAGGTTTGGAGACGATGTCTTATGGTAACTCAAATAAAAGGAGTGTATCAACTGATTCAAAAGTGGCCGCACATTGGTGGGAATGGCCCACGTTTCGGGAGGCCACAAATTATTCAGAATACAGTTGTTGTTGAAGATATGAAAAATTTGATAATTAAAGATCGTTGTTTGACCGTACAAGAGATTGCCAAAGAAATTGAAACTAGTAAAGATCCCGCAAATTTTGCGTGATTTGAATATGCGGAGAAGTTGCAAAATGTATGTTCAATTTTCTGTCGGTGGAAATTTAGATTTCCTAACCAAAACATAAATGCCAGTCTTTTGCCAACCTCTTTACTCTCCAAACATGGCTCCTTGCGACTTTTTGTTGTTTCAGATATTGAAGATGCTATTGAAAGTATTCTAATTTGATAGAAGAGAAGAGATAATGCAGAACACGACGGTGGAGTTGAACATTCCGAAGGAAGGTTTCCAGAAGGGTTTCCGGTAGAGGTGGGAACAAAGGGCTATGTGTACGGAGGTGCATGGGATCTACTTAGAATGAGATTAGAATTAAATTTCATCATGAATCTTATATATCTTCTCTGGCCAAAGGTCAGATACTTTTTAGTCACACCTTGTATGTCAAGTATTCATTACTATTTTCTACAGTTTGTTCTCGAAATAGTTTTTCAATATTTGGGGGAATTTTGTACTGAATTCATCGTGGGGGAAAATTCGGGTTAACTACCCCAAATGAGGAATGTGTCAAGAATGTTATTGCCAAATTACGTAGAACTGTTTCTTTTTGTCCTAGAATAGAGCAGAACATGACAACAGGAACGACTCGTTTGGTCCAATCTTTGGAGACTACCCATGTCTCTTTCGTTAAAACGTTAGTTATGAATCCCGTACCTGCACCTTAATCAAGCACAACCAATCAATGCAGAGACCAGATAATCTATTTGTCATGTAGTTCTGATTTTTCTGTTTCCTATAGTATTATGAATATATGACAGACAGGAAGGTCTCACCTCTGAAACACCATGATGTGAACATGTGCCACAGGTATTCACATGTGTTCAAAAGACATGCTGATCTTATAAACCACCAATAATTGTTTGAGATAACAGTTATAAGCACGTGTCTCTATATTAGGTCTGTTTTACAGCCTGTATGATGAACCCATGTTTTTCGTAACACCATGGCATTTCGGATTACATGTGTATTTCATGACTGAATCTTACTTTTCCGTATTATTGCATTTTGGATAACTGTTGCAGATATGTGGGACTCACTGTAAATGAAAATGGAAGTAGAGCAAGGATACTAGGTTCACCATTTGCATTTCTAGCCTAATAGTTCATCACACCGGAACATAGATCAACAACTGGGTGGAGAAAAAATAATGTTACAAAGCAAAAACAAACATTTTTTTGAAAAAAGAGATTTATTTCATGAAATGACTTTAAAAATTAGTGATTCACCAATTTACGTCAACAACTAAAATTATTCACATGGTTTTCGTTTTGCCCTCATTATTTTGCGAAGTCTTTTATGAAGATCTTTAATGTCCGTACAAACTACATTTCTAAAGGTATTTTATCCATGCATTTATTCAATTTTGACTTTAGAACTAAGATACTCTAGCAAAGAGTCGTGCTCTGTTTATCAAGATCCTATTGATTTTGAGGTTTCTCCCTAGTTTGAATATTTTGGAGTCCCTTTCCAAGCTTCTCTATAATGAACTTCCGTATCAATTCTACAGTCATTGGTAATAGGTAATGGTTATTTTTCCCGCAAAAAATCAAGAATATCCTAGATAATCAATTATAAAAAATCGCATCTAGTAATATCGGCGAAATAATAATTATGAAAATTCATTAGAAAATATGTAACAGGAATTATGCCCCACTGTATGAGCTGGTTCTATTTCTTTTTTATAAAATTTCCCCTGCAGCCACCAACACTGACATATACATCAACTACATTCTCTTGAAATGATTTGTCAGAACGGTGAAAGATGTAAAATTACCTCGTATTGCGAGACTATAATTTTATTATACCTACGTTGTAACTTCGTGGTGAATTCGAGTTTGCTATTCTTAGACATGTTTCTTGTTGATGTGGTAGCTTTTTTTCTATTAGGGAATAGTAATATATGTACATGTCAGTGGGTTTAAGTGACAAAAGAAATATGATATTTTCTGATTTTCCTGTTTAAAAACATGGGCGACGATATATCTATGCGCAATTTTCAGCCAAAGACAGCTGCAATTTCAGTTACTTGGATTATTATACCTTCCAATGGGAGAACCGAGAGTGAAATGTGCAGGAACTTTTCCTGGGTGCACACTCCCACTACGTGCTCAGGCCTTATCTTGTAATCCAATTGTTTGCATATTTATGCAAGCCTCAGTGTAGGGATTGCTTTTTATTACCGTAGCGAAAGTTTCAAAAAAGACTGCATGCAACTACTTTTTTCAGGCGATTCCATTTACGTCTGCAAAGCCTCAGATCAATGTAGGATGTGAAGCAAGCTGTGTGTGGATACCTATGCTGTTATCTAGATGCAAAGTTGAAACACAATGATATGTTTGTTCATCTAAACGCATACTGTATCTCATCCTAATAGGTGAATCATGTTTGCATGAAATGACGCGCATAAAAACGCTGCATTATGATTTGGAGTATGTCATTTGGAATTATTGCTGTCGAGTTCATTATTATCGAACAATCTTTGAAGTGGCTAAGGATAAACTTGAAAGAATGGAAAATGAACCTTAACATGCTGACAACAATTTAGTGGTTTGCTGTGGAATCTAACCGCTCAAATATATTGACTGAGAACATTCTCATTATTAATGCAGTAAACATTTTGCTGGTATTCCTCAATGCTAACTTATTCGCTTTATTTTTTAACTGATGTTTTGAAGGTAATGACCTTTTTCTTTTTCATTCATGTTGCTTCTAGCAGAGACTCTTTTCGTAGTATTTACAAGAAGTTGCCTGTATCCTTATCAACCACGTTGCTTCTCCTTTATATCTTGTGCTACCATTCATAAGACTATTTTTTCGTTGTGGCTAATTTTTCTCTAAATACACTGTTAATTAATAAATTAGTGGTGGAGACTACGATGATAATATTTAATTATGAAAAGTTGTGCTTAACATACATACTCACAATGAAGTTAGCTCTAATTAGCCGAACATTGAACTAATTCAAGTTCAATTTCAAACTACCTCGTCTGTACGCCCTCAGTTTCTCCTGAAAGTGACCATGCAGCTTGAAGAACATGGTAGGAAACATAATTGTTTAATGTATGGAAACATACATTGCATTTCAAACTTATATGTGATATACAGGGTGTAGGACCAAATGTTTGTCTAAAGTGTGTTTTTAAAGTCTCGTGAAGCAAGGTCCGTGGAAATTAAACGTAAATGTTGTTAATATTGTTTCTCTGGAATTCCATGACATCATACAATGATAATTCCACGTCATTTCGTGTATCAAAATTTTAATTGTTTGCACGAAAATTTAAACTTGAATAATGGGACGGCGTTCGCCTGACGTAAACTTGACCAGCAATGGAAAAAGGGTAAACAAAGATTCATTCAACCATGTTACTATTTCCCCTATTCTAACGTCAAGGCTTTATGACAAACACGACCTTTTACTTTCACGGGCTCTTTTTCTGCTGATGAATGATTTTTGAATTGCAGATCGGCTAGAAATACCATGCCTATGGAGCTATCTTTTTGTGTTGTTTTGGTGCTTCAGGCTTTGAGAGCACGATATCCATTTCAATAGCAACTTTTGCTGCTGTGGTCTTCTTCTTTTTCGTCACAAACCTTTTTGATGATTGTCTCTCACGAGCACTCAACACACTTTCGTCTGCACTGTGATTCAGCAGATGATGTTTTTCCACCCGTCACATATCTGGAATATTTAAATATTCGATACAGTATCTTTTGATACACTAAACACCTCGACTACCTGGCTCACTTAAGCACCCACCATATGTGTTCCAACAATTCCCTCATGTTCAGAGTCGGCTAGCTCTGACATGATGCAATTACAACTTCATAAAACAGTGTCCTGAAAACAACTGACCTGTGAAGCGTATTTATGGCGTTGTATAGGTGGCGTTAGTAGGCGAATGCACCAACGTTACCTCCACATTTCTCTTGAAACATCTTTTTTGTTCAAGCATGCGTTTCATGAGGTGTTTCCACTCATATGTCCAGCCCCTGGATCTCTATATTAATATGATTAGTTTCGTGTTGAACTATTTTTTTCATTTTGCGTAAGGATTCTTTTCTGAAAATGAGCCTAGGCTGGATATGTTCAAAAACATTTAGGATTCTTCGGCGTCCATCAATTTTTTCTTAACTTTCTAAGCAAAAAACTATGCTCAAACTGAACCCCATTTACTGTAAAACTAGTATCAGAAGCTCTGCAGTGCTAATTTTCAATTTAAAAAAATGCTGATGGATGTTGAAAGAGCCTAGCTACCTTCCAGACTAACTTACTTTCGAAAATGAGGCAACGATGCAGTATAATAACTTGGCCTCAGATGTATTTAGAGTTAAGGCAGCAATACTGTCTCAACATTTCACTAAATACCACTCCATCATTAATTTCAAATGAGGATGGAAAAATTCAGAATCTCTGTGGTGAACCAAATCCAAAAAAATATGTCTAATTGGCATCTCCGAGGCTTGAAGAACGTAGTTTCGCAAAAAGAAACGCATTAGAAATTATCAGGTATCATTCCTGATTCCTAAGTGTTGAAAAATACCTCAAAATCTGTTTTTTTGGAAGACACCATGGTTATGAAGCTAAAAAGTATTTCAAGAAGCACTGACATTATCGTACAAAAATAAAAAAAACCTTAGTTTTTTCTCTATCATTAACTATCATGTGAGTGTTTGGCAACAAACAAAACAAACAAACAATCTTTATTTCCAATCGAGTACACGGTACATAGACATTAGTACATTGGTTTTTCAAATTCTTAAGGTTAACATTTTAAGAGTATGGGTGATGGTGAGCTCCATGCGACGATCCCGGGAGGTTGATGGGCGTCTTCATGGGCGGGGAGTTGAGTGCTTAGCGGGTTGAGTGCACGGCGCTGCGTACGAGAAATAACTCGTGTCCATGGCCGGGTTCGAACTCGTGGTCTTTCTACATGAAGCAGAGACCCGATACAGAACACGGGCCGCAGACCACTCGACCACGGTGGCTGCGTTTTTGACAATGCAGGTTAACAAGAAGTAAGGAAGGGCCTGTAGGACCATACCACATCGTCCACGTACATATTTTTTAATCAGTGATATCGATTATGCTTTAGTTTTCGAAAATCGGTCTGCTCCTTAGAAACAAGCAAGTCTCGGACACACTTTTGAGTGTACATATATCATTATTTCCGTAGTCCATTTTTCGCTTCCATACACATACCAACAATTCTTCATATGAATTATTTTCATTGTTCTCCTTAAAACATGAGTATTTCTGCGTTGTACAATGTTGAATTTGACTTCATCAGTTTCAAATTATGTTTTCAATGAGTCTTCAACTTCCAGCAAACAAAACATTTCTTCGTTCATTTGCCGTCGATGACAATGCAGGTTAAATAATATGCACCGAATGTGCCAATTGTGGAGGAATGTTAGATTATTTTTAGTTATTTTCTTTTAGCACTAGATTGTTTCTACCTATTTTACTACACTGAATCAAAAAATATATTCGCTTATACCAAAGCATTCTTTCGATTTGTTTCATTTGTTTTAGCTGAAGCAAGATCATGATTACAATAAGCGTCATCCCATGATCGAGTTTGTAGTTTGGTCACGCTAGTTTTCGTGCTGCCTCTTGTTTTATAAACATTTATGGTTTTTAAGCTCATGACGAAATATAAAGATCTGATTTTCGTAGCCATATATTACACGATTGAGTGACATTCATCGGAAAATTCTGACCAGCCAGTCAGCAATTCACAATAAATATCGAACCCAATTATCAAAAATATTTTGTTGCTTGACAAAACACTCCCTCGGACAACCGACTAACCCATTAATTGCATTTTGAGGGGATGGCACACCCTACCCATAGCCGAAGACACCCTCCTATTTTCAGTTTCTTGAACACTCAGTCTGGCTTTGACAGGTCGTCGTCTTCTTAATGATATAAAAGTGCGACAAGAAGTATGGAAATGATTGCTCAGGTAATATCAGCGCGTTTTGTGAGGATTACGTACGTAAATGGGTGGTTGGACCAAGCACATCGGAACGGTGGGGATAATGAATAACTTGTAGATTTAACTTCAGGTACTTTTCTATGAATAGAGGGGAAAAAAAATAATTATTTTACTTTTTGCTTCATGCACAATAATAATAGGCATGGTACCTCGACAATATATGTAACTAAATCATAACTTGTCATTCTCCGTGCTTTGCTTCTGAAACAAAACTGCCTGAATTAGAGTCTTCTGTTGTTAAAATTTTTTAGTAATGCATGCTTTAAGTCAGAAAAAATTAGAACTCAAATTGACTAACACTATTGAGTGATCTCATGATTCTTTTACTTTATCTTTGAATACACACCAGTTTAATATCACGTAATTATTGACGGAGGGAAGGAGTGATCTTCAGATAACTACCCTTCCATGATTATGAACTTTGCGAAACTCTGTGCTTGAGTTCTTTTTTGTCTGTAAAGGGTCTTCAAATTACTTATTTAGCTCTGCGGGCCAAATTTGAACCGTGTTCATGAAATCTTCATGAAAATGTGTTTTGGTATTCGTTCCCTTATTCACTATGCTTGGGGTTCTCATCTCTGATACGCCTCGTAGAGGAGAGTTAACCAATCCACGGGGAAATTTTCACAGTGAGAGACACAAAAATACTCTTAAACAAATAGGTTGAATCCTTTTTTGACAGAAACTGCACCAAGCAAGTTTTTACAGTGACGGTCTCAACATTTGTGTTGTTGGGTATTTGAGCGTAATTATATACATATCAAGCGCAATGATTCTAATTTCTTTTCAATTATGAAAATAAATTTATTTTACACTGAAATTTTCCTTAACAGGTTTTCATGTACGACGTAAAAAGACATTTTGGAAAAGAGTTTAATCATTGTCGTCAAACTTGGTGGAATATTTCCGGAAATAACTATCAAACGTACGACAGAGTTGAAAAATACCCAATTTAAGGAAGTAAATATTTGAGTTAAAAAGCTATTCAACAATTACACTGTATATTTAGATGGATATTGTGGGAGAAAACTGGAAAACATGCACCTATGCATTAACAAAAAATATAAATGAATCGTAATATATTTAAGAAAATTATGCTCTAACTTGATGTGGAGTTGTAGGAAAATCGCCTTGCCATTTGTTTTCAATGACTTAATTTAGAAGTTTGTGTGTAATTGTTTGACTATTAATGCCATTTAAATTATGTTATGCACATTCACCCTACAGACAGCACCTTGCCTTTTTGTGGTGGATGGATCGGAGCCAGGCCAGACTTTAACAACAATGACGTCGGCGTTTGTCCTTTCTGTCTACGCCGGCAGGCAACTGAAAGAGATTGGTGGACCAAAGATCGAACGGAACTGGGAGTGAGTGATCATCATGTGTTTCTTTTAGTATTATGTGTTTACTGTCTCCATAAGGTTCATTCATTTATAAGTCGATATTTCTCACTGTATTACTTGTAGTGCCTCACTGTGCTCTACAAACATCTAGGAATTTTTGAAATTCATGGAAATCGTCGTGCTTTCAGGAATCCTAAATTCAATAATTCTTATAGCGACGTGGATCTTTCAAACTATATTGTTTTGTGAGCTTGGAAATCTACGAACGTTGAGCTTGTGAACAGCATTAGGTAAAATAAATTCAAGAAATCCACAATGAACTATGAGAACCTTTGAATTCAAAAACGGCCATCAACACACGAATGTTCATGATTTCTTGAAACTCTAAGAACTCTTAGAATTTTAGCATTTAGAATTATATAAACTTCATAAATTCCTTTGGTACTCGACGAATTTACTAAAATTCTATAAGTTCTGACAATTCTGGAAATCTTCAAACTGTGAAATCCATGCAAAGTTGTGAATTGGATTATTTATCGTACCTAGTACTGGGAAGTACCCTTTAACAGGTTTTATTGTCAACACCATGTTGAAAATTTGCACTAAACTTCTACATAAATAAACGTCATAAATATCAGAATCGAAATATTGTTTCGTTTATTTAATCTTCACAACGAAATGATTAAGAAAAAAGGAGAAAAAGAAATTGTTCGAATAATGTTGAAACATGACATCTATGAGGTTGGAAAGAAAGTCATTTCTTTTTTTAATACTTTGAAGCCCCCATTGAGTTATAAAATAAGAATTTTTATTGAAATTAGTGTCCTAATATCTCAATTAGTTCATAAGGAATAATAATAAGTAATGTTTAATAAATTTTGACTGGCTTAACCCTCATGATATGTATATTAATGAGAAGCATCTGAGACATTGGATGCTCTATGAAAACAAAAGACGTATTTCTGCTGCTAAAGCTGCAAGAAACATTCGAACTGTCTATGGGAAGAATGCTTTAAATGATCAAAAATTCCAACAGTGGTTTTATCTGGAGATTTTAACCTCAAGAATCACTCACGTTCGGGAAAACCAAAATCAATTGATCAAGAAGCCATTAAAAATACTGTTGTGATCAATCCAAAACTAACAAGCACAGAATTAGCTCAAAAATTCAATACAACTCATACCACCGTGATTTCATGACTTCATGAACTAGGAAATATTTCAAAACTTGAACAATGGGTTCCCACGATTTGAATGATGCTCAACGAAACCAAAGAAAAACTCTCTGCACATCTCCGCTTTCAAGGAATCATCGAGACCCAATTTTGAGAACAATTGTCATTACAGGCGCAAATGCGTTCTTTACAACAACACTCGATAGAAAAAAACAATGGTTGGACTGAAATCAAAGTCCACAGCCAGTTCTAAAACGTGGATACATCCAGGTATGATCATGCTCTGTTTATGGTGGGACATGAGAGGATTTATTCATTATGAGTTATTAAACCCATACCAAAAAATTACAGCTGTAAAATATTGTTCGCAGCTTGATGATTTAAGAAATGCTTTATAAAAAAAAAATGCCGGCATTACTCAAAACAAAAAGTGTGGTGCTTCAGCATGATAATGTCCGACCTCATACAGCAAGAATAACTCAGGAACAATGATAAACTTCAATTGAAAAGTTTCACCTCATCCACCTTATTCACCTGATATCGTTTCTTCTGGTTACCATCTTGTCAAGTCTTCTCAACATCACTCAAGCATTACAATTTATGGAAATGGTGAACAGCTAAAAAGTAACCTCGATTTGTGTTTCTCTACAAAATCCAATAATTTTTGGGTAGAAAGCAACAAAAAGTGAGTTGACACTCTAAGAGAAGTCATACGAAATGAGGGAAATTATTGCAAAGATTCAAATGACCAATATGGGAATTTTTAACCTAAAATAAATGTGTTTGGAAAAAATGACACGACTTTCTATCCAGCCTGATATATTATCATAGATTTTTCAAATCTCTTCTAAGTGAAATCTTTAAGTAAAAGAAATGTATTGGCTGATAATAGAAAATCGTTATTTTTTCATTATACCAAGTCAAAAATATATAGAAGCAAAAAAAATGCTAAAGAGGAAATTTCTTAGGAAGCGTTGTGAGCGAACGATGCATGGATTAAAATGAGACGAGTATGACACTATTTGAAGAACAACCTCAATGAGACGATCTATTTGGAATTAGTGGCACATAAACTTCATTTCTCTCGGTGTTAAATTATTTGAGACAAAGCTTTCATCGATTGAAAAGTATTTACAATTAAAATTTGCATGCAAAACATTATAAAACAGCATTTACCATTGAAATTTGCTTGCAAAACTATCATATAACACTATTATTTTGATAGTTTAAGTCCCAGTTGCAAAAAATGAGGTGACTAGTACTATAACAGGCAGTGGCTAAATCTATGTGAATGCATTTATGCAGTTGGGTGCAGTAGCTGATCACACACGAACGAACATCAAGACATCTCCTTTGACGCCAGCATTGACGAGTTCAGTGGCCAGGCTATTAAGCTGCCACTACGCTTGAAGTGCATAACTTAAACCTCCAATCAAAGCCATAATGAATGCTAACTAGGCTCCTGATATTTCTTCGCTCACACTGACCTACAAAAAGATGTGACCAAACCACGCAGCTGTGAAATAAGATGAACCATAACACGGTGGAGACAGACAACAATCTGGGCACGTTGAAAAGGAGGTTATTGGTTCCCATAAGGACCAAGCAAAACTCTTTATGTCTACATGTATTTTACTATCCTCAACAAACGGGAGAACAATACGGGAGCTATCTACAGGATGAGGATCCAGCTGCAGTCCTCCACTGATTTTGATGTCGGTTTACTCGCAGAGTTCTCCCCGACAATTGATGATGTTGTCCTGCTTTTGGGAAAAGCGAAAAGCCCAGAGCAACGATCAGATGGGTTTTCGGCGCTCTCTGACAACTCCAGCGGCTACCGCCATTAAATTGAAGAAATGAGAGTTTAAACATCTACTGCACTGCAACCATCTGGTAAATACGATACTAGCACCACGAAAAGTTTTATGGTAATCCACCTGGAGTGCCACCTAGATACTTCCTTCCACCTCAAAACCAAACTGTTTTGCTCACAACAGCACAATAATTGCTAGGTCACCAGAGTAAGAAATGCCATGGAGGTTGCAATAAAGACAATAACTGCAACAGGTCTCCAAAGCTTTTGACACCGTCCCCCACCCTTAAATCATCTCCCAAATCTTTTCGCTCCGCCTCAACCACCACATGGTCAGCTGGCTGGTCTGCGACCTCAAGGGCAAATCAGCCAAATGCTCATACAACCCCCACCTCTCCTCCTCCAGACCCGTCCTAGCGGGCATTCTCTATTTCCCCAGGGTTCTGTTATGTCCCCAGCACTCTTCAATCTATTTGTCTCCGATTACCCTTCCACTGCACCTCTCCTCACCTCATACACTGACGACTTCACAGTACTAGCAACAACAATCAAAATCCCTCACGTCTCCATCATCCTCTCCCCCATTCCTCTGACGTCACCACACGGGCCCAACAAAAGGGCCTGACAGTATCAATAGCTAAATCCCAATCATCCCTCTTCACTCCTGACACCCACCAACCCCGCACTAACCTTCATGGCACGTGGGAGGGGACCGACCTTACACACTGTCGGTCCCTCAAAATCCTAGGAATTACTTTCGATCCCCACTTCACCTTCACCCCTCACATAAACATAATCTGTGAGAGGGTCCAGCATAAAACATCCTAAAACCCCTTACTGGTTCCTCCTGGCCGAGTAAAAAAAACCATTACTCTCACATACAAGGCCCTCATCAACTCAGTAGTCATCTACGCAGTTCCCATCTGGTTCTCCGATGCTTTCCCTCATCTTTAGCGAAACTCCAAACAATCCAGAACGCCGCCGTTCGAATAGCCACCGGGTCCCACAAAATAGCTTCCGTCTCGCACCTTCACAGGAAAACGAGGGTCCTCCCTGTAGCCGACCACCTCTCCGTCCTTTGCTCCCAGTAACTCCTCAGTTCCCTCCACCCTCACCACCCCAACCACCTCACAGTCACCCAACCCTCCTGCCCTCAAAACATGTAACATACCCTCCAATCCAGCTTTCTACCCTCCACAGTTCACTGGTTATCTCTAAACGGGGAGTGCCTTCCCTCCACCTATCGGCAATCTCTAAACTCTCTACACTCCTCAGCAGTTCAGCAGGCCATCTCTGCAGCGGACCCCAAGAGGGTCCTCCAACTGTCTTCCTCACCCATTTCTGAACAAAAGCGATTCCTTCCCAGATCCACACGCACTCTCCTCTTCCAACTCTGATTGGGCCACAACAGGGCACTGAACTCTTACCGGGCCTGAATAGGAGCAGTGCACAACTCCACGTGTCCTGCCTGCGCCTCTGCGGACCAGACCACCAACCACCTCTTCAGCTGCCCCTACACTCCACCTACCTAACTCCTCTGGACCTCTGACTGGCTCCGGTGTCCACTGCAGCCTTCCTCTCCAGCGTCCCTTCACTGTCAACTTACTTGCCTCGTCTTATCCACCCCCACCCGAGCCTCCCGTCTACCCCTGAGTCCCCCTCCCCCCGGATCATCCGCTAGGGAAACAACAACAACCGAAGTCCTAGACACGGAACTTTGTGAATACCTTGGTACAAGGCAGTTCAAAGAATGTATTGACTGACGTTTGTTGAATGTATAAATGTTCTACGTTGAATGTGATCGACTTTTATATGTTAAATGTTAATGCGTAACGCCGCTGTGATGAATACTCTTGTAACAGAATCAGTTTTAGAATCTATTGGTGGTAGAGAACCATTTTCACAGCGCTTACACTGTTTCCAGACTCATTTTTTTTGCTTACCGTTACCATATAGACATTGGTGTCTGCACCATAGCCAAAATACTGACTGTGTTCATTGAAATGTACCTGGTTAGTGTAATCACGCTCCTGTAATTTTTCCTAACCTTCTAACAACGTTTCCTACTGGAGAGCAGGTATTCATTGACATATTCATCAGGTATTACACCACTATCACAGTCAGGGAAATATTTGATCGTCCTTTCCATATCTGAAAAATATTTCAGGAGTGAAGAAAATTCCTCTTTCAGATAGGAACTTTGAGAGGCTGATGTTTATGAGAGCAGCCAGTATCACGACTGGGCGAGAAAAAAAGCCTTATCAGAGCAGAACACTTTGGTTGGCATTATGATCTTGGTATGTCACTTATGTTATACTATAACTTATTAATTAGGTTAGCACTTTTCTGCAGTAAATAAAATGTATGCTGTCATAGAATCAATGTTAATTTCATAGATTTATTTCATATTTGTCAACACGTTAATCATCATCAGATCTTGACATGGTATGACTTTTCAAAATGATTTGGAACACGGGAATTGAAGTTCTGTACCCTTGTTTTTCCCGGTTATACTACTTAACATCCAAGTTGATTTCATTAAATATTATAGATGCTACTAGTCATCATACAGTGTGAGCTTCCGCTAATTATTTCTCATGTTAACCTGCTTAGCGGTTGAGCTTCTACGACGGTAATTCTTTAATTATTAGGTAAATTTGAGGTTGATGATGTTCACTTTTTGCTTAGCTATGCTCACTGCTGTATTTCAAAATCAATTTTTCTTTTTGATCGGCTTACGGGAATTCCTGGTAGGTTTGAAGTAAACATATGTATGATACAATTAGTTCACAACAAAAAAGAGACTTTTCAGTCCAATCACTGCCCATCTTTTCGTAGATATTTTCCAGCTAAAATTAACAGTAGTAATTGCTATTGTTTATCACTGCCTGGTTCATCCAGTTCGTTTATCAAGGTCATATTTAGCTACGTACTGTATTATTTAGAGCTGACACAAAATAAAACAAGAAATAGCCGCTGTAAACTAAAAGCATCTTATAAATTCAGTGCTGAACAAACCATTTCTGAGTATCAATTTCACTAAAAGCGGGATTCAAATCTTAAAAAACTGTAATTTTTTACTGAAAACTGAACTAGAATACGTTATATAATTGTATACTTTATTTTAATTTCAGTCATTCGTATTAATACGATTATAGTCTATGACCCCAGAGATATAAAGAAATAGCCTACAGGGTGTCTCAAAAAAATGTACTCACCCTTTAACCGTTGCTAACATGCTGTCTTCTTTGTGTTGCAATAATGGTCATCAATTCGAACATTTGCGAACATGATTCTTTAATTACATTTGTCTTCTGTATTCGAAGCTATTCTATTTCACTGTATGTTCATAAATAAAGGATCTCGTCATTCGAAGTGTGAGTACATTTTTTTGAGACACCCTGTAGTACCAAAGCACCAGCTTTATACCCTTTATGACGATCTATCATAGCATCACGAGCGATGAATAAAAAGTAATAGCAGTAGTTCATAACCATGCTACCGAACCATGATTCATTTTTGCTTTTCAGCGACTCGAAGGATCAGTGCGAAATGATGGGGATGCAGCTCGTCTCGTTTCCGCTGACTGCAAAAGTGAGTCTCATTTCTGAAGTTTATTAGCATTACTGCTTTAGTGGTGTCCTTAAGACGAAGCAGAGAGTATTTTTCCTGAAATCAATGGTCTAACGTAAGCGCAGAGCAAAATTTAAAAAAAAACAGGAAAATTAATAACCTATGGAGAAAAAATTTTAATCTGATCAAACGAAAGCTGCACTTAACATACTCTGAGTGAAAAATGACCGATAGTATACTGCAGAACAAATGCAATGGAAAGTTAGGACAAGGGTTAAACTGAGGGTAAAACATCTTTATCAAATACTTTCCTTCAACAGCAGAACTCAGTGTGTCTTGCCGTTCTCCTAAAAATTTTGAAAGTATTTGGCCCAATTTTTTTCTGAAATACTCACACTTGACATGTATCTTGATGACATCGATATTTCAATATATGTATAACCAAAAAAATTGAAATCTCATGGTTTAAAGAAATAGAAATAGAAACAGAATGAAGTGATAAGAACGAGCCTTTTGGCCCAATCTTGAGTTGGTACCTAAGTCCCATGCCGTAATTCTAGCCAAGTGATGGTCATACACAAACTGACCACCGTAGAAGCAGACCTCAAACCCGGGTCTTCTTGCATCGCGAGTGAGTTTGCTCACCAGTCAACCAAGCTGTCAAACAGTATGTATAAAGCTAAGCACCAAGATAAAGAAGAAGTATAAAGTTTTATCTTTTCAGAACTGCACATTAGGGCAGAAATTGCGGTAGCGTACAGCAATCAAAAGAAAATTGTGACAATGATCTTGATATCTTTTCAAGCCACCGAGCGATTGATGAAAATGTTTTTGGACCACACAGTATCTCCGCATGATGCACAAGAACCCTCCCCCCTAAAATTAAAAACTTCAGGCGAGCTGTGAATGGAATGCATCGACAAAAATCAAGAAAAAATTGTACTTTTTTGTCGTCTTTAAAAAAGAATCAGTAAAATATTAAAACTATGTTTGATGAAACTGAACTACACAGGAATCATATTTTCGTAATATCTATGTAAGTTGATTTGATGTATGAAGTTCGTTCAAGAATTAGAGAACTACAATTGAAGGTTTAGATTACCACCGCATGCATGTTAGACCAGTTACGCCTCGTTCCATCTTGGATTATGGAATACGGCAACGATTACAAGTATGAGATGTGGGGTGAAGCAAACACAGTCCAAACTTGGAGCTTATGTATTATACGTCCATCAGGCTTGACTACAAGAAGAAGAAGAAGGAACCAAGCGAGTCCCATGAACATAGAAAACGGGACAGAAGTAATTTAACGGGTGACTGTAGCAACTCATATATATGTATAAATATATATATACTGAAGTTGGATCTCAACAATGCACAATGATGAAATTTTTCACAAAGTTTGAAAACATAATGAGAATATCTTGAGCTTTTTGCTAAGTAGCTTTGGTAATGATCGACCACATGCAAATCCATATTCTACACGGTTATCAGAATTCATCCAAGTAAATCAATTTGAACAAACCTACCACATTGAATTTGGGAACTTCCAATTAGCTGAAATAGGTCTGTATGAATATTTTAACACATATTATTCAAAAAGTTTCCTCAAAGACATGGCATAGAATTGTTCGAGTTTAGAATTTCATACCCAGTAAAACATAAAATATGATGGAAGTTCCTTATTGACATTGCTATCATATATCACCTTCTAACGAATAGAACGTGCAGTGAATGAAATAAGTATATGCATCTGCTTGGTGCAAAAGCAATGATCGGATTTTGGAACTGATGTTTCAATGAAATTTGTCAATTATTTGCTTTAACGATTTTTTGTAACTAAAGGATACTATATTCTTTCAGATCATCGTCGTTTTATTGATGTTTTTCATGCCAATTGCAATCCATATTGGTTCCAACCAAGGAGCACATTAAGCATGTGCTACTGTATGAGTTTCATATTGGTGTTAATCAAGTGCAGCAACAAAATATATCCATAATGCTTATAGACACAATGCAGTGAGTAAAAGAACTTACAGGGGATGGTTTTCTCGTTTTCGAAATGAGGATTTTGCTCTGGAAGAATATCCAAAAGAAGGTCGTCCCTAAAAACTCTATCCCGAAATTTGATAGGGATTTTTTCAGAACCGTGCACCAAAACCTCTAGGCAGTTGGCAGGGCAAGTGAATGGAGTCCATACAATTGTGCTACGGGAGTTGAAACACATTAGGAAGGTTTCAGTTGCTGGATAATGGGTCCCTCATGATATAACTCCAGAGAACTGACAACAGCGTATTGCTTGTTATCAATCGTTGCTTTCATGACGTATTGAAGCATCATTTTTGGTTGGGGTGATTATAGGAGAAGATAAATGAATCCTTTATCATAATTTTAAGAGATGTCGATCACTCGAGGAGGACTTCACTCACTCGAGGAAACTTCATCCAAAGAAGTTCAGATTTAGTATTTGACGAGACAGTTAAAAAAATTCATCATGAACTGTTAAACAGTAACAAAACAGTTGATTTTAATCTTTATTGTCAGCAACTTTGTCGACTAAAAGCACCATTGATCCAATAGGATTCATCCTTGGTCAACAGAAAAAGCGTTATCTTTCATCACGACAATGCTTGACCTCGCATATCTCGACTGATAAAAATCTTCTTGGAAGACTCTTCCAAAACTCTTGACTCTTCTTTTTCTGATTATCATTTGTTCTAAAGACTATAGAACAATTGGGATGGTCTTAGGTTTAATACAATAAAAGAAATTGAAAATAAGTTGACAACATATTTTACTTCAACAACTACAGAATTTAACAACCGTGGCATATATCAGCCACTTGACAGATGGAACAAAGTCATTGAATATAAAGGAGACTATATAAATGGACAAATATTTCTAATTCGTTGGTAATCTTTTTACTTATATCTTGAAATTTATCATTACTTTTGCAGTAACCTGATATAAGAACTAGAAAATGTTGATTTTAAGAAACGTATCTCATTGAGGAATACCAGAATACAATATACATAAGTGTGAACAAAGAAGGATTGAATAAATTTCTTATAAAAACTGCCATGACCTTAAATAAAAAATGCTACAGTTTCGAATAGGATCCAAAAGTTTTCAAAGTGGTTTGTAAGACACATTCATCACAAATACGTCGTCCTATGCCAACTTCATAACAGACCTGAAACACACACTGTAAATTTTGTGTTTCGAAATGTTTCCAAGTTAGTTATAAAACTATAACAATACCTCGGGATGTGATACCAGTGTTGCAAGCAATCATTCTGCCACAAGCAAGCAACAAGTAAGAATCTTTTGAAACTATTACTGTTGCAAAAGTAAAGAACACTTTCTTCAAATCCAAAACATGACTGAACGGGATCCCGTTCAGATGAAAGTGACAGATAAACATCAAAGCAGTTAAAGGTGTTGATAAGGTCTGTTCAGGCCAGGTTGAAGAAATTAAAGTAATGAGGTGGTCACCAACAAACTAATGATGAATGTACCGTGGTAAACTGCTCGCATCCTATCGCCAACTTGAAAAGTGGTATGATAAATTGATAAAAATAACCGGCAAAAGTGTTGGTAGAATAAATACCATCCACTAGCATTAACGCCGCACAATACCATGATCAAAACGCAGATAAATGAGGGACTTCGCAAGTGCAGAGCAAACGCTTCTTTTCTAAAGAAGAAACACCTTGTGCGCCAGTAAACAGTTCACTACAGAAATGTTTACCTAAGAAGACAAGGATATCGACAGAATACTGTCAGATATGTCAGAAGTTAAATAATTTGAAAAACTTGCAGACATTGTTTGTCGAAAATCAATCTCCGCCTTTAAGCCGGATAACATCGTTATCAACGGTGAAGCATGGTAGGAGCTGCATCTTGATTTAGGGCTGCTTTTCATTTACCGGTACAAAAGATCTTCACATGATGAAAGGAGCAATGAACTCCCAACTACACTGTTGAATTCAAGAAAACTTTATATGCAACTTTCCAGCAATTTAGCATAGAAAAACGTTGGTCATTTCAACACGCCGACGACCTCGAACATGCATCACTGGCAACGCCCGAGGAGTCGATATGTATGGTAGGCATGGTGTCACTGTTCTTGATTGACCTCACCAGAGTTCCGACTGAAATCCTGAACAAGATACGTTGAAAGATATAAGGGGAAAAATTTTCAAGGAGTCATCTTGCACATTTTAAAGTTACATAGTGAAAATGTGTCAAAAAAAACTCGCGAACATGTATCGAAAATAAGTTTCGTCATACAATTGGTATTTAGGAGCTATTTTGACACAACAAGGGCATACTAATAAAATCCAAAAATTATTTTCATCTGAAGTTATGAATAATTTTTTGCATTACGTTTGAAAACATACCTTCTTTATATCAAAACTTGTCTTTAGTTATGTAACTCTATTTTGTATTAGCTATGTAAATTGTAAGGTGCACATTCATGAACGTGAGCTTGCCATTTATCAAGACACTAGTGATTTTTCACTGGCAAATTGTTCAATAGAAAAAACAACTTAAATTATTGGAACATTCGCATTGGTTTTTGCTGTCATTGTTAGAAAATGAAAGACTGCAGTTGAAGATTTATGTCACTGAAGAAGTTTGATTTTATTTAGCAGTTTTCTTCTAAGATTTAATTGGGTCGACAAGCTTGGTTGTCCAAGACCAGCGATGTTGAAACTGAAATGAAAAGATAAAGAATTATTCAAATAGAAACTTGGTTCGAAACTAAATGTAACCGTCTCTCATAATTATGGCACTATGACACCGATGACACCTATTCAAGTTAGCTCTCGAATCCAGCGCTAGTGTGAACGAGTCAGTTTGTTTCAAGATATAAAATATATCAGAGGAAGTTTAGAGTACAACTTTCGGTTACTAACTCGGGAAAACTCTAAGGAAATACTTAGAAGAAATTAAAGCGAACTTTGACAGGACTATGAAGAACTTGACAGAGCTGTGACTTTTTATCGACTGAAGAACATTGATTTAGTATTCATTAGGTGGAATGATCCGACATCTATATGCGCAGGACATCTATATGCGCAGGATATCTATATGCGCAGGACATCTATATGCGCAGGACATCTATAAGCGCAGGACATCTATATGCGCAGGACATCTATATGCGCAGGACATCTATATGCGCAGAATTTATATGCACAGGTTGCATTTGAATCAGCCAATAGTTTAAAGCTTGGCATCGTCCAATTGGGTCATCGAATACTTTAGAGCCAAACATCGTACAATTGAATTAGCGAATACTTTAAATCCAGACATTGTTTTGTCGATTCAGATAAAACATGAGGGCCAAGCATGATATGATCTATAAATCGTGAGGCAACACATCCGCTGAGACAATGCGATGTCGAACTGAATGCTGACAGAAGTATCACAAACAGCAGAAATGATGCAGACACAGTGACAAAATAAACTCACGATTTTATACTATGAAACCATCTACCGAATGAAATGCATTATCTAACGAAGGGTTCATTAGTATCTCGAATATGTTTACCGAGTGTTTTCAATTCTTTCAGAGACCCACCTTCAATTATTATTCCATAAAATGGCGCTAATGGACATTCATGGGGATGTGGTTAAGGATAATGCAAGACTGACTAAGTTGGAAGTAGAAAACTAAATTAGTAATTGATTTAGAACTTTCCCTGGTGAACACAACAAATGAGTTTCAAGTAATGAGACACCAATAAGTAAGTAACCACCGATGATAATTGGCGTGGTAGACTACTGTCTCATGTTTACGAAGATCTGTTATTCATTTAGATGATTTAAATCTCAGGTAAAAGCTTCATTAAGAAACCTAATCGGATCTCATGATGGTTGATTGATGCATGCTATGTTAATAAATAAAATAATGTTAAATATCTTAATACAGCTTTCAAAGAAATGTGGTGATTCATATAAAAAAACAGGAAAATGAAAAAATGTAATCACATCAAATGGGGTATGAACTAAACAAGAAAAAGTGCTGTACCTTGATGAAAGCATTAGCTCGGACTGAAGGTCCTTCCGGCGCTCCAAGCTTCGTACAAATAACATTCACAAATACACATATGACTTTTAAAATCTTCAATGAACTAGAGGTAGAATTTCGTATGTCTTCTAACCTTTGTATCACAAGTATGTGGTTTGTTGTCCAATTTTAGTCACTATTGTCATCATATGTGTGAGTGGATGCATATTTTCTTGCAGAGTATTATGCGGGTATTTACTTTTTAAATCATGTTGAAATTTAATAAATGTGCTCATGGTATTTTTATATTTGTTCAGTCTTATTAAAACGACAGTTAAATCGTAACGTTGTTTTTATAAATTAATATTTATTTTAGTACAAGCATTAAGAAGTTTTGAATAATTTTACCATTTTAATAACATTGAAAACTTTGTAAATTTGATTTTTTTAACAATTATCAAACACGGTTAAAATGTTCAACATTGAGAAAGCCCTACACAATCCAATGAACATAGAAATTACTGAATTTAAATGGACTGTTCTGATATTTAGGAATGAGGTACAAATTAACGCTGCCAATATTGGCCTATTGCTTCGTGCCCGCTGCTGCATGCACATCCAACGCATTAGTAGAAAATTTTACTTAATGTAGCAACATGCACAGTTTTTAAAAATTCTAACCACTATCAACACGTAGACATAGGTGCACTCTCCCACCAAGTTCAGATTGCATGCAAATGAATAATTTAGAGAAAACAATAATTCAGAGAATGTAATAATTCAGAGAATGTAACAACATGCACAGTTTTTAAACATTCTGAGCAATACCAACACGTAGACACAGGTGAACGTCTCACACCAAGTTCAGGATGAATGCAAACGAATGATTCAGAGAAAACATACACGTACTAGACAAGTTTCAGAATATCCCTCATTTCAAATATAATTTTTTGTATCATAATATATGCCACCAGCAAGATGTTGTTTGTATCCTATTCACAAGCGTTGCCCAATGTTAAATTCCCACGCTGCTGACAATGTGACAAAATTAGCATACTTCATATAAACTCCCATTCACATGACTTTTAAGGGTCAACGCATTATTTTTTGTACTTCTGTACGTATATTTTATGCTCTATAGGAAATAAAGTTTTATTTTTTTGCCTCTTAGCTTAAAAGCTGACCATAATCCAAGAATTAGCTTTAACAGTTGCCACACAAAAACTCGTCCAAGCGTGAATTATCGCTTCATTATAATTTATGTCAAAAATTTCTGCACAACAATCAAGTTAAAAACTTTGACATTATGATTTTATTTCACATACTAATTTGTTAGTATTTTTCCGCAAATAAGTCTATCATTTGCTGATTATTATTTTAAACATCATATGTTCTAAAACGACAATAAATCATGCCTGTGTAATGCACTGAGGATCAATAGCTAGCTCACCATTCATTTTAGAGGTTAAACCCGATTGAAGGTATGTAAAATTCTTACAACAACATGAACATGATGCTTAAACAACGCATCAGTTAGGGCATCTACGATCAATTTATCATTATAAGATCCTACAATATGACTTATTCTTTTACCTGCTGTCATTATTCTTTTAGCCTACTTTGTTACATTAAGGAATGTGTCCCTTGGTCAAGGACTACTATAATCAGGACGTGCACCGCCATATAGCTGACTACGCTAGCGGAGGCCATTGCATTCTTAGTAACATAACATTTTCTATCGGACTAATTGATCAAAAATTACTTCTTTCAAGCCACAGCAGCGATAATAAGGTTTTGCAGTGAATTTTAAATGGTTTAAAGCACTGTAATGCTTTGAAATACCAATTTTAACCGGACTTAACATGTATTATTGTATGAGCTCAGTGGCCATTATAGAAAGCCGAGTTGCTGCAGTTTTAGACTTTACAAATTGATTATAGTTAAACCTTTTCCAGTGCAAACGACCAAACATACAAACATTCACGCATATAAACAAACAGACATAGAAGCAAAAACCTACCAAACTGCAGTGATTAGTCAGCCAACCGGGCCTTCTTGACAGAGGTCTGAAGAAGGACTGCATTCTTTTGCTAGTCTTTCTCTGAGGGGTTGACAGAAAATTTGAGGGGTTGACAGCAAATTGAGTGAGTGTAGTAGTCGTCAGAATACTGCTTTTTTTGACTCGTACAGTTCCTTGATGTCTGCAAATGATGCCGTGTTTCATTGTCAAGACTGATCTTCTGGCCCTTCTCACTGATCCAGTTGTTGCGGATGCAGTTGTTTAGCAGATGTAGCTCCAGTTGTTTAGCAGATGTACTGTGTCAAAGAGGAGAAACCAGACACGCTCGTTGTCAAGAGGATGCTTGGCTGTGGCACTGCAATCACCTGTGGCCGGTACGTGTTTTGTTACGGGTGAATATATATAATGACATGTCTAATTTATTTATTAGTGATTGATTAATGCATATTAAAGGTAAAAGTTTATCTGCCTACTGTGAATTGCATGATGATTGATTGATTGTTGATGAGTTCTTTTCTCTCTCATCATTTACGTAATCCTGGTTCAATACATGGGTCTTCTGCATGATGTTCTACTACCATAATTCAATTAATACTTGTAATTAACACAATTAATTAAATGCGACAACATACACACGTAACCGCACTAGAGGGACTCTAATCCTCTGAATACATGATATGTTAAAAGGTATTCCCAGCACTTCTTTTCAATGGCAAGATGAGGGTAATGATACACACAAAATATTTAATACATGCTATTGTAAGTTCACGAGATGGGAAATGAGAGTCATCTACCACATTTTGG
>VCRD01001013.1:0-11786 GCA_006783055.1 Trinorchestia longiramus | reverse complement strand
ATAATCATTCATGGAAAACTGCTTCTTAATAAAAGTTCCAACTGACGTGTCAAAAATACCAACTTTTTCTCCTTCTCGGTGTAGACACAGGCTGATGTGTGAGCTTGAAGAAGAGTGACAACATTTTGGATCGTTTTGTCAAACGGGATGTCATAGTGCATTGCCAAGCGCACAGTTTCGTCGAACTGAGTATACGATCTCAAACCATTGTTGGGATGAAGTGTCTTAAACAGTGGTACACTAATGCTGTTCTTGAACGCACTGAACGTCAGTGGGGAACACAGAGTGGACTTATTTTCGACAATCACAGACAGGCTGCGCTCACTGATGTTGTCGGTCATGGACAAACACACAAGCCTTTCTTTCGATCTTGAAATAATCAAGTTCTTATACTGCTTCTGCAGGTTACGTTCAGGTTTGAAAGCATCAAATGAAGTAATCTTATCCTTCTGAAGAAAATACCTCAGTTGTTGGTCTTCCACTTTCGCCGGGTGAGGAGTAGGTTTTGGAGAAGGCAGACATGAAGCAGGCACATCGAAGATACTGGTAGGGATTCCAGGTCGTATAGAACCATCACGCAATTTGATCAAAGGTGGGTCAATACCCTGGTGTATCTCACAAATGAAAAACTTGTCTGGATTACCCGACAAAATTTTCACGATGTGGAATAACATCAAGCCACTTCTGTCTCTCAGACTGCTCTTTCGGAAGGCGAAACACACGGCACCTGTTTTCCTTACTGTAATTACCACGACGGTTCACAATCCTACACATGTTCGGCATTTTTAATACATATAATTAGCAATAAACTTTGTAAACAAACTGTATCCACTTAGAAATGCAACAATGTGCCTCGAAACAAACAACAATGTTCGATTCAAACCGAGCGACAGACTACGACAATGTTCGCACTGTGACAAATGGGCGCTAACTGAGCTCAGTGAACTGGCCTCCGCTACCGTAGTCAGCTACATGACGGTGCACGTCCAGTTTATAGTAGTCCTTGGTCTTGCATTAAGTTTGTGTTACGAGGTTCAATTACTCTATGTGTAGGGAAGGCTCAGTTTATGAATAATCAAATTTTCTGTTTCTCATATTTAAATTTCAACCTTGAACCCTTCCATTTCAGTGATTTATATTCAGAAACTAAGTCGGCTGTTAACGAATGATGAAGAACTGTTGAAAATAAAGCTGAAGGCAAAACTGGACGAGCTGCATAACGTTTGCCTTACCACCAAATTATGGTCAACTCGGCATCGCAGCTTTTTTTTGGAGTAACCATTCAATGCGTCAAACTGACAAAATTTTAATTATCTCTATTTGATCCTGCCTTGTGTAAACATATTACACCAAACTAAACTTTTTGGACAACGTAGAGCCTCAATTAGACATAAATTTTTACCGTGGTGTTAAAACATAGGTTCTCGCTAGAAAACTAAGATCATTGTTGTGAAAACTCAATAAATTTATGATCTATATTGTTCCATCATATGATTACTCTGGCATTCATTAGAGAGATCGATCGAAGATCATTTTACTAGTTAACTAATTTTCTAGATTCTACAACTGTTCACAGCATTTTGTCCAAGAACTCGTAACCGACCCACATCCGTAAGACACATCAACAACACCTCACACTCACAACTCCCATAAAATCTTCCTTTTGTACTTTTTCATTTTTGTTTAAAGTTGACTAGTTCTCAAGTCAAAATTAATTTCTAATATTTAACCCCTCCCCCGTTTTTCCTCCAACCGGTCACCGTTTTTCCTCATTCACCTTCTTTTTCATTTCCTTTCTTTCAACTGTGCACCTTCTATGCTATTCTAATATTTTGTATACAGGGTCAGGAAGCAAAACTTACCAAATTTTGTTAAAAAGTTATGCCCATTCATAGGGGATTTATTTTTTATTCATAGACAAAATAATGGCTTCTACGTACAAGCATGAAATAAATAGAACTTTTTTATTGAACGTGTACTTAAAAATAAATAAATAATAAATAAATATTTTATAAAATTAAGATAAATTTAATGTTTTTAAAACAAAATAAATTACTGCCTTCACACGCTCCTGGAACATTTGACAACTCTACCAAAAAAGTAAGTGGACATCTTAGCCCACTATTCATTGATGACAGCCTTAAGAAAGTTAGTATTAGGATGGGAGGTTTTCTTGGTATCATGCTCCAAAACGCGCAAAATAGCATGGTCCAAAGGATTGAGATCTGGGCTGAAAGAAGGCCAGAAACATAATGGCTAAATATCAGCAAGGTTGGGTTTGCAGAAATTGTGTACTTTCTTGGCTGTATGAGCAGGACCAACATTTTGGGTCCACACATAGTTGCCCTCCGGTTAGTTGGCTTTGAGTTATGATAACACATAGTACTTCAGAAGCTTTGAACCATGGTACTACAGTAGGCATCACCTCCTACTTTTTCTTCAGATTTGTAGAAGTACATGGGCAACTTTTTACCATCGGAGGCCACAACTCTAAGAACCATGACTTGAGCTGGATGCTTAGTTCTGAACGTCTCCTTGACCTCAACCATCGACTGCACTGTATACTTGTCATTTCTGCGGTTCAAAACAGCATCTACAGTAAAGATCTTCTAGTCGGATTTTTTTTCCCAGTGGACGAGTTATTCTTCAGATATATAAAGACTTTTTCGTATCCCTCCAATCTTAAGATCTCCATGCGTCCTGTCAGCAGATAACTTCGTCTCCTGGTGTAAGATTTCATGTTCAAATCACCTTTCACTGCTGTTTTGATTATTTTGTAGGACACATCAAGTTCAAAAGAAAGTTGTCTCATGGATTTGGTTGATATTTTTTGCATGGAAATTTTATTGCGTTTTATGTTCACTCCACCGCTGTCAGACTTTCTCTGGATGCTGTTGTTTATATCTAGCAATTCTCTTCTTCACATTATAAACAGTCCGTAAGGATGTTATAGATATGCTTGAAACTACCTTTGATGCAACTTCTGCAAATTACCTCATGTTATACAAAATTCTCAGAAAAACTATAGCCAATTGTTAAGTATGAATTCAGTATTAAATTACATTAGGTTTCAGATAATTTGGTTAAATGGTTAATGTTTAGAACAAATAAAACTTATGCTTCAACTTACGCTTCCCCACCCTGTACGCCTAACGATATTTTTTGCAATAATTTTTTATACGCAATATGTTTTGTAAAAAGTGTCATTCTCACATATTTACTTGACAACTATGCTATCTAGTGTTATAGTTTATTTACTGTATATCCTCCTCTCCACACATTAGTGTCATGGTTGTCATACACAATACAAATAGAACTAAAAGGCGAAAAAATTAGCCTCTCCTTTACTAAAAATGAAAAACAGCACTATGTTTGCATGCAAACCGTTTCTCAATGAGTAAATTACTACCTGCAATTATCGTGTCCTTCTTTTAGGTCAAACGATGAAATAATAATCGTAGATATTGAGTCAGCTTTGTATAAGTGAATGCATTTTATAACCATTCAAAATTAATTATTATTGATATTGTGCAGATCGATGAAAAATGTCCGAGCTGCATGAGTGGAACATTAGCCTGCCGTCGTTTCAAGTGTGAACATTTATACATCATAGTAGCCGAACAATTGGAAAATATCCTCACCTGCTTCAACTCGCCCGTGACCAAAGTTGTCAGCACTGTAATTGATAATGACTCAATTTTTTAAAGCTTTTAAAGTTTGGAGTTAGTACTTTTGCAATAGATCAACTCATTGACGATAATGCTACTGAAGAAGAGGAGAGAGGGAAAGATGAAAATGAGTAGCAGCTCGTCGCTCTAGAAGAAGACACCAAAATTTGATATCAATAAGATTATTGATTCTCTGGTTTTGAAATTCAGATTACGTTGTCGAAGTATATACGCTGTGTTTCTCACACATTAAGTCTTTTGGTCACCACTGATGCCAAAAAAGCACATAAAACTTATAAGTTTTCAGCGATTAACCATATTATAATGGGGAAATGTTCAGCCGTCTAGAACACGTGAGGTGGTCGTATTCTGCTGATACAATGAAAGGATCTCTCAACTGTAGCCTACTGCTTTCACTCATTACGAGATGAAATTCACTCCATGATACCTCAACTCTGCTACTAAAATGCCAAGATAAGCTCAATGAAATTTTTACTGCACTGTTGCTTCCAGCCCTGAAAAGCCCGGAAATGGAATTCGATGATGAATATATATGTTTTTTGGCACCCATTGCTACTGCAATAGGCCACTTGCAAGGAGAAGAGGACATTTTCTGCGGAGACTTGCTCCCGACACTCCTTACTGCGCAGAATAAACTCAATGAACTGAAGTCAAAGCAGTTAAAACATTGTGTCCCATTCTTAAAAGCAGTTTTTCAGGGCGTTCAGAAAAGTTCATAAGTACCTTCAGTTAGTTGATGAATCAGACGGTCATGACGCTATGTTGGTTGCAACCATTCATCCATACTTCAAGTTGCAATGGGTGGATATCAACGAAGCGTGGGACTGCGAGAACAAAATGAGCACTGAAAAATGACCTAACAATTTCAGCCTCGATATTTCAGTCTACAGGTATTGCCGATGCCACACAGGATGCAACCTCAACGTCGTTTGAAGATTAGTACTTCGGATTCGGAAAAAAAGCTCATTCAGCGAATCCTCAGTAGATGTACTTGTTGTGACTTATCCCAAAAAGAGTGACTAGAACATTGAAAGCTTGAAACGGATTTCTCTTTTTCTACAAATGTTCCTTCGTTTTAACACAACTTTGCTGTCTTCTGCCCCGGTCGAGAGGTACTCTTTTGCTGGTTTCACATTAACCCCCGTAGAAATAAACTTAAGGTACAAAACAGTTGAATAATTGATATTATTGGGCTATAATAATAACTTTTCATTGTTCTGTCAGAGTTTTGTGTTTTTGATCAGTATTTTCATCGTGTGAGTTCCTTATGAGAATTTAGAGTTAAGCCAAAGTTAAATTGATACATGACTTTTATACTCAACGAAATATATTATCACAAGGGCACATAACACACTTTGTATAGGAGTGTGATAGCTTTGTTTTATATAATAACACTCCAGCTGAAAATTAAATTCTTATAATGAGGAAAATGAAAGTACCCTTTTTTTAAGGATATGAATTGGAGATATTAAATTATGTTTGATCTAGATAATAAATTGAATGTTAACTTTTATAAACTGTTAGCGTTACTAGATTACAGTCAATAGTGTTGTACCTTTTCACCCATTGCAAAGGTGTTTCAGCTCCGGCAGAAAGCATTTTAGAGAAACGAAAAGGAAAGAATGAAGACTATGAATTACGAATCGAATACATTCGTGCAGGAGGTCAGGTCTGAGGCCTCCTCCACGAGAGACACGGAAAGAGAAAGCGGATGAATAAGGTCTACTTAAATACAAAAACTAAACCTACAACAGACACGTGCAACCAACATTCGTTACGCTAACGTTCGTAGCTCGATCGAATTCTTGTCGAAGAATGCTAAATTCCCGAGGCACGCTGACGTAGACAGAATGCCTCCTTGGAGGCAGCTTGGAAATCCTATCTATCCTACCGAAGAATGCTAATTTGCAAAAATATATGAAACACAATCCCCTTGATCATCCCTTCTGGGTGTTTCTCATGAAATGCATCTCGAAAGAATGTATCTAAATTATGTCTGCTTAAATATACCGTATTTGATCAAATTCTTTCGCACATCGTCATACAAGAGCTAATTATGAAAATAATGCAGGACAGTATGAGAAGGACGTTACGGAACTGTATTGATGATTGATTTCAAATTAAAGATAAAATAGTACTTGGGAATAAAATGATACTTTTTACATTTCTTTCATTTTTTCCATATGATTGATAAGCTGTAGGGATCGAGCCAAATTTTTAGCCAATAATAATTGTTACTCCTGCTGCTTCACATTTTAGTTGCATTTCAACTATAGTGAAGCTAGTTTCGCAAAAGACCGTACAGCGCACGTACTCTTTAAAAAGGCGTCAAGTTTATTAATCTAAATGAATTATATCTTAAGGTCTAGTAAGTACACTCAATCTTCCACGGATCTTGATTCATCGGTATGTAAATTTCGTTTTAAGAGCTAAGTATTTACCCGAGTATTTAAACACAATTCAATTTATTTAGGATCTAGTAATTAAATACGTAGTATTTTCCTATTTAAAAAAATTTAATGCCCATCACTGCAAGCACTTATTCACTTCCTTGTGATAAATAGATAAAAACTTATCGGTATTAACTGCTTGGGTCCTCTGTTCATCACTTATGACAGTCCCCTTCCATACATAACCTCACATTTACTTTTTGTAAAATTAACCATACCACAAGGATAGCATCGCTTACACGTAGTGGTGAACTCAAAGTAGTAATAAAATTAAAATCACTGATGACGGTAAACTATCAGAACAGGGATTATAATCATTGACCATTAAAAATCTAGTATACATTCAAGAAGTGAACGTGTTTCAAAATGTTTTCTTCGACACGGGACTAATTTGTCGGGCTGCTGTGCCTCATGACATAAAATCATTTCAAATGAGACAAACGAAGTTGAAGCGAGGAAGATGAACTCGATGAAGACTCTTCTGAGTGAGTCTTCGATGACTCTCAGTAAAGACCAGAGATCTTCCAGTAGCGATGAGGTAAATGCACCTGGTCACTTTCATATAAAATCCGGCAAAATCTCAACGAAATATCTCTCCCTATATATGGAGGGAGAGAGAGAGTGAGAACTGATCATATGTACATCAATGCTCATCAAATTTGAACAATCCGTTTGTTTGCACTTTGAATTTGTCAACCATGGAAGGTTAAGCCCTCAGAAATGTATTAAAATTTCCACAGCGAGGGTGTTACATCTAGCGTGTGTAGTTGAATAAATTAGAGTAGAATAGAATAAGGCAATAGAAACGAGCCGTTTGGGATATTCCTGGGTTGCTATTCAAGTCCCATGTCGTCTTAAGTAAAGGCATCGATTACACACCTACACCCCAATTACGAAAGCCAATTCAGTCACGTACATGCGTCACCCACACACAGATATTTCAGTGACGTACATGTATTACAATCATACACTAGTTCCAAGAGTTAGGGACAAAATTAGTATGTTATAATACTGGAGGATTTTCAATCCAAATTTTGTCGAGACGGTTTTTTAATGCGTTCACAGTACCAGCACGAATGACATTTTCGCACAGTTAGTTTCAAGTTGCAGCAATTCTGCTGGGAAAGAAGTTTATAGCTTGGAATGTCTTGAAGTTTCTTATTATTATTTTCTGACCGTTTTTTTTGTTCAAATATTATCGCCGCTTTCGAAAAGCCCTTCCAGAGTAACATTGTTATGACCTTTGAAATACTTATAGGTCTCAAAGAGTTGTCAGTCTTTCTTTTGTTCTAGAGAGAGCTGTTAAAAACTTCCTTTCTAACTGAAATTGTAGAGTTCTAGAACTAATTTCGTTGTTTTAAGCAGAATTTTTCTCATTTTATTAATATCCCTTCTCTTTTTAGGTTTCGGAGACCAGAGTTGCACTGCATATTCTAAACGTGACGGAACTAGCGCTTTATAGAGCTGATATATTATGTTCTATTACTTGTATTAAAGCCACAAGCAACGAAACGAAATTTCTGCTCACGTCACTGATGCTGTTTCCCACTTGTTTCTCATATATAAGATTTTCAGTGATAATTATACCTAGATCTCTTTATTGCCGTACTGGATCAATGGGTACGTCATTCATCGTGTGTTGGAAATGCTGCTTGTTTTGAACAAACATGCATAGTATAAAATAAATTTGAGAGGACTATATTCATAAGAAAACACTCACCTAACTCATATATTGATTCTAAACCATGAATTCTTCATCAAAACCGTCAACGCAAAAAAATTGTACGGAGTGTGCGGTTCGATTTGTAGAACAAATCATAAGGAAATTTTTTCTCGGTTTGTTGAGACCTAGTGAACCTATCGATCCTGTAATCACTGCAGAAACCGAAAATATCTGGACTCGCTTACTAACAGTAAAAACATAATTAGCAATGCCCGTAGGTAACAACAGTTTTGATATGTTCATAAGATTAATTATTGTATCATTTTCAGGATCGGGTTATTATCAGTATCAGGGCCTATCGCTGGCTCTTCATTGACTTGAAGCGTCAAGCTGACGGCTCGTACGCTGCTATGTACAGCGATTTGGTGCTGCCGAGTGACTACCCTTTCAACTGGCGGCCGGGGAATCCGGCATATGGAAATGAAATCTGCATGGCTATGGTAAACTATGACGTTGAGAAGCCGCCTGGGTTCTTCGATTATCTATGTACAACTACTGGATACCCCAGTCTTTTTTGTTTCGTGTAAAAATAACTGGAAGGCAGTTCTAATTTAAGTGAAAATTTATTTATGCGAATGCGTTTATTATTCAAAAGTACGAAATTATTCATTTGAACTTCCGTTGTGGTCATCGAACCCTGATAAGAAGCGTGCAGCGAAGGTCTTTTTAAACTCATGAGTGTTTTACGTTTGGAATTGGTCCTTGGCTCTAACACACCATGATCATGTTATATAAAATGTTTTAACAGCTCGAGAAGAAAAATGTCTCAGCATGCTTAACATGTTAAGTATTACATCTGTAACACTTATAGAAAATGTGTGCTTGTAGCTACTGAACGGGTTGATCTCCAAAATGTTTCGTAATAACACGATAACTAGCTCTCTAAAATTAAAAAGCATGTCCATTCCTAAACTCGTTCGTAGTTTGTAAAGATATTGATGAATGTCTCGATACAAGAATAAATGAGAAACAATAACCAGGCCTAAAATGTGCGATAAAATTTCAACTAATTTAGAAGCGTCTTCAGAAGTCGAATGAGAGTCGTATCTTAGCAGTCGTATCATTGTCACTGACAGCAGGTCATTGTCCCTCACCGTCGAACAAAAATGGGTTAAAAGCATATTTTACCAAGATTAAAATTGCTAATAAAATTGTAATTCAATGGCAATTAAAAGGTATTTGCTCTAAGAGTAAAGCTTATAAGACACTACGACGAAGACGGCATATAAGACGAAGTACTGAGTGTAAGCTGGGTTAGTGAGCATCAGAGAGAAAATTAGCCTAGTACTACTAGAAGTCTCAAATTTCAACTATGATGATAGGACGCAGGGCGATTTTTGGGGCCTAAATGTTGGAAAAAAGTGCGTTCTATATGCTGTCAAATAAGGTATTTAATTATTCATAGTTTTTTGGGTATCACTCGTAATGTGTAATGCTTAATAATAGCGTTCTCGCCTGTAAAATTACTTGAGAGCCAGTTAAGTCGACATTCAAAGCGTTTTTCTCAAACATGAATGGTATCAAGGTGTCATTAACTAAACTGCTTTTCGGTAAACGATATCTTGGTGATATATTTATGGTGTCATGATGAATTTTCATGTGATATTTCCATTTATTTTCTTATTCTTAACTTCTTGATTAACATTAACTTTGTTCATCAAATTTTGGACGACTTGGTTGAGCACATGACTAAAAATATAGCGGCTGAAGTCTCGATGTTTAATTCATTGTAGTTTCTTCGGTACAGTGGATTTTCGGTTGACCATCAGCCGTGTATAAAAACAGTTTGCTAGGCTCGTTTTTTACAAGCTTTTTCTGCTATAAAAAAGTGCGATCGTTGACTTATATTGGCGACAGCCTTTAGGTTGTCGGCTGAACTGATTACTGATGTAATAAAAATATCCTAAAGAAGCACTACAAACACTAAAATCATTATCTGTAATCATACCGACAATGATAGTGAAAATAACGAGGTTTGAGTGTCGTTCAAAATTTGAGTTGATATATGTAAATTACGAGTTATGGCTGACTTGTTTCGGTTAATTGGTGATGCTGAGGCCTCTATCGCTCTCATTTTGCCTCTCTTTGTGCTTGTTATCCCTGTCTCTTCCCTCACCCAGAAAAGGGTTTTTAATTCAATTCTGGGTTAGTGACGGTGAAATTGTTGCATGCTCATCAATTTGTAAAGTCACATGTAAAATAATTTACCACGTTAGTTACATATAAGAATTTTTGAATCGGTAAAATTTGTGTCACCAACAATACTGTTTGCGCACTTAATTATATATTCCTGATTATTTGGACGTTCTATCTTATTTGATATGAACAAATCAAAGTTGATGAAAACCAATTGTAGCACAATCTGTCTTTGCTATGAGTGAAGAAACTTTCTTTAAGAAGGAGAACACACACTGTCTAATTGTTATTCATTTGCAGGATGCAAGCTTGACACAAAAACTGCCAGAAAATCTGAAAGCCTACAAAATATTTATTGTGTCCCTAGTCACTATATTCTTCAACTACATATGAAAGTCTTGTCGGTCGGTAGTGAAGCATATAATTTCTTGATAGCCTCAGAACGTTCTCTTTAAGAAAACAGTTTCAGCACATGAACGTTTTCACAGTGTTGGGAATAACATGAATTATGTTAATATAATAAAATGAATTGCATTACTTTTTTCGAGTTAGATAACATTTGAAACTATGCATTCAATGTTTTAATTTAAATTAATTTGTAAGCTTTAACGTACCAATCCAATGAAAATTCCACCCTTTGAAACCCCTCAATATCCTTTTCGAAGGAACAGAAAGTAATGGATCAGTCCAATAGGAACAAACTCTTACAAACACTCGAGAGAAACTATTAATTTTTGGATTAAAATAGTATTGCTATTTTTTTAAAAACTGGCTTGAGAAGATAGGGCCATTCACTCAAAGATACTAGAATAAATTTTAAATTAATCGCTAGGTCAGACTCAATTTTTGCCAAAGACTAGATTGAATTAGGCTACATAAACTCAGTGTTCTCATTCAGTTACCAGAATGAAAAAGCTGTAACTGAAGTGATTGTGCAAAATAAAACTGAATCATGTAGGAGTACTTATGAAAAAATAAAATAAACTACATAACTTTGTCTCTAATTATGTGAATTTTGATAGCCTAGAAATTTAGTATTAATATGAACAAAAAACTATGGACAATCTAATTAGTACATATTCTGAACAAGTTTGGATCATGGAAGAGAAACTTGAAAAAGAGATTAGCTAGAAAAAATGAATCACACTAGTTAAAAATTAACATGCACGATGACGCCATTAACAGTGAACTAAACATAAGTCAACCAGTAATACACGAAATAGTGTCTCTACAACAATGCTCAACAAAAGCACAACAGAAAACGGACAAGCGTCTCCCTGCTTCGTCGGCCGTCATGACCCAAGTTTGTAAATAGAGACAATCCTATCCTGAATGCAATAAAGGTATCATGAACACATCTAGCGTCGAGACACACACACTTAAACTACTTAGTAGTACAAACAGTACATTTAGAAACGTGGTATCATGATGGATTTTTCATTAATTTTAGAGTAAAACCTTCGAGTTTCTGCACCTGCGATGAGAGTAAAATAGAATAGAATAGAAAAGAATGAGGCTATAGGAACGAACCTTCTGGCCCATTCTTGAGTCGGATAATTACTTCGATAATTATTCGGTTGTTTTACCCAAGTCCCATGCCGTATTTCCAGCTGCGTCAACCATGTTGGCAGCGGGATTCAAACCCGGGTCTTCCCACTCACAAGCATATTCGCTCACCAGTCGACCAAGCTGGTGATGTTAGGTTTAACCCACAGGCACAAGTTAAGTTTAACCTACAGGCACAAGTTAGGTTTAACCCACAGGCACAAGTTAGGTTTAACCCACAGG
>VCRD01001012.1:141803-169135 GCA_006783055.1 Trinorchestia longiramus | reverse complement strand
CTAGATGAGGAGTGTAACATGACTGTTGTGAATGCAATGAAAGATTTCTTAGTGTATGCATGGAATAAGCGACAGGGAGGTTGAATAGGCATTTTTCTTCAATGTGAAAAACTCTGAGATGCCATCCTGTTATATGTGCGTGTGTATTGGAGGGAATTGAAGGCCGTTACAAAGGCCCCAGCCAAACGCTGGCCCTCGATCTAAGTCTAACTCTAAATCGGGTCTCTGCTTGTGCAGAAAGACTGCGTGCGGGTTCGAAACCCGGCAATGAATACGAGCTATTTCTCGTTTCACGCCGTGAGCTCGCACTTATCGGTAAGACCTCAACTCATCACCCATGGACACATCCCAGGATCGTCGCATGGAGCTCACCATCACCCTTACTCTAAGAATGTTAACCTTAAGAATTTGAAAAACCAATGTACTAAAATGTCTATGTACTGTGTACTTGATTGGAAATAAAGATTGTTGTTAAAAATAATTTTTCTTTTAGACTTGTATCTTATTTTATACAAGCTACTATGAGCTAGGGATGACCACTCATGGTGAGGGCAGGAAACGTGTAGCTTGGTGATATTGCTTATTAAAATTGAAGGGTGGAAAGCACTAGTGGACTACTTGCATTTTTTCCCACCGGAGAAAATGCAAGTTGTCCACTAGTGCTGTCCACTCTTCATATAGTAAACTACTGGATCATAATCGCCTCTGTCTGCGCTGTGTTAGCGACAGCACGGGAGTGGATTACTTGCATTTTTTCCCGTGGAAAATATATTATATTTACCATGGGAAAAAATGCAAGTAGTCCACTAGTGCTTTCCACCCTTCAATTGTCATGCATTATTTTGAAAAGATTGTAGTCAGTATTTTTGATAAATTATAATTTCTTCATTAACCCTTTCAGTACCAAATTAATTGTAAAGATTTATAGAACTGCCATGCATATATTCTTTGTCTAAGGGTTCACATTAGTTATCAAAAAATTTTTGGTAACCCTCCAACCCCCCCCCCCTTACCCCCCCAAATGGGGTGGAAAATATATGTACTACTGCTACTGAAAGGGTTAAAGGGTAATTTTGAATCAAGTTTCCTTTTGTGTTTAGGAAGCTGTTACAGAAAACACTTTTAAGCATGAAAAAATATTTGTTTTTAACCAATTATGTTTATCTTTCTTTTCAGAGCACAAATTTATGAATACTATGGTGATTGCAAATAATAAAGCATCACATAATGAGAGCCATAAAAGAAAATAATTTTAAGCATTATATATCATTTGTGCTGTTCTTTTGCTTCTTATTTACATACCATGAAGCATATGCAGCACTAATTCATAATGCCACCACTACTTTCATTTTATCTACAATGGGAATGCAGTCCACTAATATGAGTTCACAATCATCTTTGCTTCATTTTATAAATGAATCTTCTCATCAAATACAGCAAAAGCACAATAATGTGAAGGGTTTGCCCACAAGGGGGTCATCACTACTAAAGAATAAACAAGTACACAAGAACCACTATGCCACCAAACATGTTACACCAGTGATCCCACCTCTAGTAGTTAATTATACTCAGGGTCAAATTGGTGTCACATATGAGTGCAATGCTAACAAATCAGAAGAATACTTGTTTGAATATCAGTACAAGTCTTCACTTTTGCAGGTAAGAATCTAGAATTATGATCAAACTTCAATCAAATGAAATTAGCTTATGTTGTTATTGATGTTTGATAATTCTCTTGTTAGTAACTTGAAATTGTAATTGTTTGATTTGTTGAGAATGTTTTTATAGAAAAAAGCAACAAAGATTTAATTTTTTCTGGTGATTCATGCTATTTCTGAGAGTGAGAGAAAATTCTAAATAATTTTCCAAAATATTTTGATGCACTTCTGAAAATAGCCTAGTGTATAATTCTATAGAGAGATATGAGAATTAAGTCAAACATTGAGTAAAGCAGAATTGTTTTGGCCATGTTGTCCAGGCTGTTCTGACATCTACTAAAGCATTAACCATCACAAATGCTCCTCCTCTGGTCATTCCAGTATTGACTCAAAACTTCATTTTTTCATAATAAAATTTAAAATTATTGTACATACGTAATATTATAAACAATTTTACATATATTCTTTACATTTTTTCAAGAATGAATTTTCTGTCATCTTATTGAGCTATAGTTTAGATTGAGGAGTTAGAGGTGTTTCCTGTTCATAGAATCTTGAATTATTGCAACCTCCTAAGTCTGTGATTATTTGCATTGATTAAATTTGAGTGCATAGACAAGTCAGCCAAGGTGATGCATACCTTCTTGGTATCTCCAATTGATTTAAAAGGTGTTTTGATTATTCCAAGTATTTTCAGTGTTTGATTACTACTTCTGTAGTGCCCCAATGTATAGTTTTTCTTAGTATTTCTTGTTGATTTATAATTTTTCATTATCCAAAAAGCATCTGTTACACAATGTTCTAGTTGCTCTCAGTTCAGTCACTAAATTGTATGTTTTTTTGCCAGCACCACGCACTACGGGTGAAGATGATCAGCCATGAAGCCTCGGTTGATACTCCATTGGTGGTGGTGGTGCAACAGCAGAGAGGTGCTCTGTCATGGCACATGCCCATGGCTGCACTTCCAAATACCGTCCCTATGTAAGGAGATGTACTAATATTTATATTATAGATTTTAACTTGTTTTTGTATCACATGTGCTTCTATTCAGGGAATGAAACTTCATATTTAATCCCACGATTTCTAAAGCTTTTTGTATATGGTTGCATCTTATGAAAATACAGGCCACCCTATTTGTATTCTATTTAGATAGCAAACTAACTATTATTTGGTTAGTGTGTGTGAAGAGGTTCTGTCTATGTTGGTGCCTAACATTTTTCTTGTGCATTATATAGCTTCTAGTTCATTAGAGAAAAAGGAAAAACAACGTTCATGTTTTAACATGTTCAAATCTTAATATTTATTCCTAAAAGAAAAATTAATATTATAGTTAAACAGAACAGTTATTTTATTTTGCTCTGTATAATGGTTTTTATATCCAGAGAGAACTACACTTCTGTAGCCCGTACCATCTGCCCTGCACTGAACTTCAACTTTCACCTGAACAAACCAGTTCCTGAACAAGCTGTTGGAGCTGCTCCAAACAATGCACAGACCCATGAGCCTATGCAGCGGCTCTCTATTGATGTGTATACACAGTCTGAGAGTCCTGTGGCTTTCAGTCTCACTACTACTGTCTTTGAGAACTTCACTATTGGGTGAGGGGTGTGATTTATCCATCTTCACTTCTACGTAGTTAAGCATTAGGTTTTGGCAGGTGATGTGAAGTATTTGGTACTTCACTGGTTTAGCGTTCATTGACTAATCTCCGATAGAACTGACTCAATTGCCTGGTTGTTTTATAAGAGTAATTATCTTCTATAATATCACAAGAATTTGAAGCTCCTCTTGAGAAGGTATTATTTACATGCATGCATTGCAAGTGGTGGGATGAAGTAAGTTGTAGTTTATGCATCTAGAAATGTATTTTCTAATTTTCCTTATGTTTTTTTTGAAGAGTAAGTAACATGTCAGTTTGCCACACCTCTGTACCTGTTGAATCATTTAATATCTCTTTTCTTTATTGGGGGTTTTTCTGCTGTGTGATTGTTATTGTTGTGGGTAGTTGACTGCACATTCCAGAATTCAGGAAAGGTTTTTGTGGAGGCAGCATGAAATACGAGTCATTTGTGCATTGCTATTCCCTGAATGTCACATGTGACCTAAAAATTTCTGTAAGCTTCAGTTGGACTTATTAAAACCTTCAATGTCTGTAACTTCAAGCAAGAGGTATAAATTACTTGAATTCACTCAAATTACAGTTTATAAATTCCTTGCACTTTTTAAGATCTCAGGGATTCCATCCGGTGTAAAATTATAATTTTTTTACCGTTCAATTACCTCTGCTAATGGGATATTTTTTATCCCAAACCATTGCAGTTATCAATCCTGCCTCTTTGCTCTCAACTACGTTTGATTTATTTTCTTCTTGGTCACTGGTTACATTTTTGTGCTGTAACCTGAACTCCATTTACCTACAATATTTTTATATTGCAGCTCCTTCAACATGGATATTTCTCCCTTTATTTCTAGGCTTGACACTCCACGGGAATTGACCATCTCACCCACAACTCCGGTGTTTCTTCAGTTCAAATTTCCAAAAGATGTTCACACCGTACTTGTACATGCAACTTCCAATTCGACTCTCTGTGCTGCTGTTGCTGTGCAGAAAAGAGAAGTAAGAGCTTATGTTAAATGCTCATATTCCATAAATATCACCTCTTAGCCTGAGATAAATTTGAACTTTTTTGAGTAGCTGTTGGTAGTTCTGGGAAATATTATAGAAAATTTTTGTTTTGGAATGGTGGGTGTGCTCCTTCTGGCTGTTTTCATTTTAAAGTTGTCTGTATATCCTGGCTATTATGTAATCAACTGCAACTTGATTGATGAAGTAGAATTACTCAGAGTGTATTAGTATGGAGTGCAAACTATACAGTTACTTCATGGTAGGTCGCTTCACATATACAAGCTGGGAGCAATGAGTCATCCGTTTTCTGAGGGGACTCGTCAGGCTCAGCTCATGTGAACAACAAAGATGCTGCCTGTGTGTGTTCTCTGTGAGGATGTTGCTCACTTTACTTTTCCTTAGCTGTCAGCTACCTGTTCTAATTGCAGTGCTCGTTGCTGAGTAGTTGTTATGAATGAAACAATGAGGGTCTGATATTTCATTTGCTATCTTACCTCCTGTGCAATTGTGATAAATGCAAAATTTATTGACTTCATCATAAAGTTTTTGCTTTAAGATTGCTCAATGCTGGTGTGGAGTTGCTCTAGTGGTGGAGTTCTGTGTTATCTAATGAATCTATTAATGCGTACTGAATGAAATTAGTGTCTACAAATACTTATATACATTGTTTATTTTTATGCATTTAACTTGTATTTAATATAAAATAATGTTACGGCGCTTCTCATAATTTGTGTATCATAATCTGTCAGTGTCCTGTGTGGGATCTAGAAGAGACGATGCAATTCGCTAGCTACTACCAGACCATGAGTACGAAGGCAGCAATAACACTCACGGTGAGCCCTCTGTAGTTGTAGACGGTGACTTGCTTTATAGCTGTTTTTGGGACGTAGTGGGACCTCTGTAACAAGACTGTAATCAAAATAACATTATGCATTTGATGACCTCTTAACCAGAACTCATACGATGTCAGGAATGAGATGATGAGTATGGCATAGTCCATAATTCGGAAGACAGCTGTCTCCTAAAAGTCTATTAGTGAAATATCCACAATCGTGTCGATAAATTTAAATTTAGAATGTTTTGAAATCAACAAAACTTTACCCAACTTCTCAACTCAATTTGAAATTTTACTCAAAATTTGACATGCACTTTCTGTAGCTTTTAGTATTGCCTTTGCAATAGATATTGTTTATTCATAAATTAGAAAAGGTAAATTAGGACTTTAATGAATGTAGTTTTTAGTTCAATCATGTGCAAGCAAACGACTCCCAAGTTTCAAATAAAGTGCTGTTAAAATACTACAAGTTTTAGTTTTTTTACGTATGAATGTTACTGTAAATGTCTTTTCACCAACCTTGAACTTGATTAAGTCAAACTGTATTTTATTAACTTGATTAGTTGCTCTTAGTTGTCTTTTAATACATTAAGATGAGAATGTGTAAGATTTGTCAAAAAATTGCTGTCTAGTTTCTCAAATTATGAAAAAATATAATGATAACTAGAAACTGTTTCTGTCGAGCATTTAATTAGTTGTATCTACTGAGCAAAGTTCTATCTGCTGTGAAATCACTGAGAAGTGCCACAGTTTTGTGCTTGGGTAATAATTATTGTACCCGTAATTTCATGAATGTGGTGTAGTGTTGTAAGCAAGGTAGGTTCTTTTGTAATCCTGTTAACTCATTTTTTGATTTGGTTTTGAAAATCAATGATGGGTGTGAGGTATACACTCTGTATGGATTACAGGTATATACCAGGCTCAGGCCTTTACAGGCCTGTCGTTAACTCTTAAATATGTTTCATCTGTGTGTTATTTGGTCTTTGCAGAAGTCCCAGTTCTCGGATGGCTTCTACGTGACCTTAATTACACTGAGGAGCGATGAAGCCTGTGCTAAAGACTACGCCAACTATAATCCTGATCGCAGCAAGATAGTTACTGTACGCTTGCTTTCATGGCTGTTTTACTGTACATAGGACTTGTTAAATTTCCAAATCCTGTAGCACATTAAGCCCCTGAAGGTATTGCTAGGTGTGAAAACAACTGTAAGTACTAGTGATGCACTGCCACAAGTGAAATAAAGTAGATACTTTTGATGCACTAGTAAAAGTGCAACAAACTAAACACTTAGATGCATTACCCTCAGAATTGAAACAGGAATAGAGGTTGTACTCTCCCTTGTGTGATCGGCGTCACCAGTGACGTTGGCCCCATAATACAAGGAGACATAAAACGTTCACTGGTGCACACAGAAGAGGCTTTTTTCTGTAGACACTCATTGTATGCAAATGAATAAAAAAAAGTTACTTATACGTGTTTCTGGGGTTGATCTTTTCATTCACTAATAATATTCCTTATATGCTTCTGGCTAGCCCCTCGTTTCTTTTTATCCCGTATAGAAGTGCACTCAATAGTGGGCCATCGCGTCTCAGATAAATTTTGCTCTCACATGTCCACTAACAATTTTTTTTTCGAGTACAGTGTCTCTCCTGCATTGTACAATCTGCTGAATATGTTTGGGAATATTCAAAATAAAATAATTTTTGACGCCTAATTTAACAGTATTAGAATGAACAGTTTTGTCCAATCTGCCTAAATTTGACTTATGCTTGACTTTGCTTACGTATTTCAGGGTTATAAATTCTTAGTTAGAAATACTGTATTTCAGTGTCATTGCGTTGACGTTTTCCAGGTTCATGTGAGCGAGAAGATCAATACGCTGCAGCTCACATTTGGCATCATAACAGGCATGCTGTTTTGTTCTGTTTTGTACGTCCTGGTCATCCTTCAGCACTGCTTCAACATTCGCAGGTCAGAACTCTCATTTTCAGTTTGCTTCCAACATTTTACATAAAGCTGCATTGTTTTTGCTGAAACCTTGTGTGCTCTTAGAGTTTTGAATTTAGTTTTAGTTAGCGAGTTGTAGGCTTAGTTTGTAAAATTTCTTAATGAATGCTTTGAAGCGCTGGTTCAAATAACAAATGCCTCATAAAGTGGAAAATGTGTAAGGCATATTTTAGGTTTTTACTCGTCAGTTTTGTTACTGTTTAGAGATGTTAATATGGGGGAAAAGGAAGTACGTTTTGCACTACCGTGCTCCGGTCTTGCGGCCGTTGCGATAATTTTATGGGAGTTTCAGCCGTTGTTGAAGTGTAAAAGGAATATTACCCGAGTATATAAGTACGGATTAAGGATCAGTGCTTTTTCATTCTAATATGTATTTATTTTCAACGCTTTTAGGTTAAGCAAAAATAATGAACTTGATGTTTGACACAATATATGATGAAGAGCTTTATTATTCATGTTAGAGTTAAAAACCGAATAAAGTTCACTCAAGTTTGTTAAAATCCGTACACCGCTTGTCAGTCCAAACACAAAGTTAACTACAAAATCACTCCTCAGAGATGCTCAACTTTTCGACCGCCTAGGACCACCCCTTCCCTCGCGCTGTGACTCTTCTTTGAAGCGTCGACGGCGGCGTCGGAGAAGCACAGCGCGCGTGCAAGGTTCAGTGGCGGTGTCCTCTGCTTGTCACCACAACCTCACAGACACGTCTGCGCACGAGTGTACTGCTGAAAACAACGCCTATGCTAAAGCAATTGTTCACTGTCCTTCAGCAAGTGAAACTTTGAGTTCTCTTGTTGTAGGGACGTGCAGGGCTGGCCCTAACACTCCAGGAACTTTGCCTGCACCTTCAAGTATGCTCTCTGGCCCTCAAGCGTCTGTTGACAGTTCTTCCTTCAATGTGCCCTCTGCAACACAGTACCATTCAAATTTTCCTAGCACATTGCTTGGACCAGTATCTGGGGCTGCTGGATCAGCTGATGGAAGTTCTACTAATGTGCCTTCCCGTTATCACTCATCGTGCCCCCAGGCTATACCCTCCCTCTGCTCTTCTGGCTCGACCATGGCTGCCTCTGCACCTACTGTGCTGCTCAGTGAGGGAAGGACTTTTGATGACCTGGCCGAGCTGTCCAGGGAGATCAACGAGTCCATGTCTGCACTACAGCGGGATAATCCAAGTAACAATACGAGTGTTTCGGATGTTGTGTGTTCATGTATAAAGCTGTACTTGACTTTGTTATGGTAATGCAATGACTGGAATTTGTATTAGTGAAGATAAGTTTAGTCCAGTAAGATTTACTAAAGTTTTCCTCAAGATTTATGTACTTTATTTAAATTTGTTAGCAAAATGCACCAGTGGTTGCTTTTTACCTAACTTCTTTGTAGAAAAATAACTATCTCTAGTTTTAAAACTAACAAATCCATGGGAAAATATTGTGTTTCTGAATCTTCTCGTGCATCTATTCTCGTTCGTGTCGAAGTTTTAAAATAGAAAAAATGTCGAGAACATACACAATGAAAGAGTCGTTTCCCCTTGCAATTGTCAGGAAAATACAATGTAATTTCCAAACAATTATCTTATACAGGATCGCAAACTTCGGATAAAGTATTTCTCAAGAGAGCTTCCTTTGATTTACTCTAAGTCTATTTGGTCTGGTATGAGTGTTCGTTATTACAATGGGTCAATTAATTCCGTTAAAAAATTAGAAAATATAAAATAGTTAACATATATTATTTTACAACTCGTAGTATTGTTTCTAGTGACAAGATGAAGAAGCTTCTTTTGAAAACAGCATGTTGGTCTGAGCGTGAGCTCGTTTTTTATTTCAAGTTGGTGATCATTTTTATGATGACAGTTGCAATGACCTTAACATTTCGGCCTCAAATCCATCACGTGAGTCTCCCGGCGCCTGAAAGCTACGTTGCTAGCAATCATTCTCACGAGGATCAGAGATGGAAGGGACGCTAATAATGTTGACAATAGTTGGGCGTTGAGGTAGCGCTGCGGAGGATTGGATTTACCACTAAAAACGAAGACATAAGAGTAAAACATACACTAGTGTGGCCTTTACTTTCTCATGTATTCGTTTTTGTGGTATTATTATTTGCAATAGTATGTTCGGATGCTGTCTTTCACTTAATTGGAGAGTATCCGTAGTATGAAAGTTTTGTTTCAATATTGTTTAAATTCATTTTTTTGCCATTATCCCCTAGAAGCTTTCTTTTGTGAGGCTCAAGCATCATGTTGTTGGAAAGGTTCCAATTTAGTTTCAGATAGATTGCCTAAACTTCTCCTGAAAAGTTGAGTTTTCGTCCATATGTATTTTTGCTTTCTAGAGTGCCTGAATTTTTTCTCATGTTTTCATTTTTGCGTACGATTCTTTATATACTTAACTACATGAACTTTTGTATGGATGAGCAGCCATCGCATCTGAGGCTTCAGGATTTGAGGTCATCCATGAGTCTGACTCATCCATCAACGCTGACCCTGACACCTGTTCAGACGAGGACTGCTGCATCCACATGAGCGACCCAGAGGTAGACGCTGTGGCAGGCTTGAACTGCACGTCACAGTGCAACACTGCTGCGTTAGGTAACAGTTCACGCTGCAGTGTCACAGTTCAGAACAAAGACAGTGCTGAGCACCGTTGCGCTGCTGCACGGAGTGACAGAGCAGTGCAGAGTTGCAGTACTGAGGAAGATGTGGTTAGCTACCCTCGTGGCATGGATCACGGAGTGTATTTTCCCAGTGGCTCCAGTCCTCCATGTCGCCAGCAGGCCTTGGTTCAGCATAAGAGGAGGCTGTCTGACGAGTCTGTGGAAGGTGACGATGAGTTCGAAGCAAGTTACTGCGAAGTTCAAAGTGAAAGAAAACTTGACAAGAATCCTGCTTCTTGTGCATCTGGAACCTGTGCCAAATCATCACAGCAAATTCGGTGAGAATATAGTGTTTTTTTATCATTGTTCTTTTTGATGTACAGTATTTCGATTTTGAAAGTTATATTGTTGTCATTAATAACATTTTTCACTATGCTTTTTCATTTGAGTCTCCACTTTTCATCGAGACAGCATTTTATTAGTGATCCTGGTGTAATTGTGGGTAACCCTTTGGAGCTTATTTCTTTGTCGGGAGAAACCATGAAAGAGCCAGCCTCAGGTTCAGTTAGGATCTGCCTGGAAAATTGGATCAGAAACCCAGGGAACGTTTACTACACCACGACTGCGGGTCCGTACTAGAGCGGGAAAGGGTGAATGACTGTCCACGTTCATTCTTCATGAAGGAATTTTGTGCCTCTTCATCGTGTTCTTGTTTTCAGGAGGAGGCGGACGTTCCACGTCCAGGACCTGTCACTGAAGCGATCGCTGGTTTTGCGCAGACGCAGTTACCGCTACATCACCACGCTGCTCAGTTGCTTCATATTCTACTTTGTGCCCGTGCTGCAGCTTGTGTCAGCCTACCAAAAGGTTCGTTCTTACCGAAAAGTTAATTCTTACTAAAAGGTTAATCCCTACTAGAGAACCAACATACAATAAAAGACTCGACATGGTTTTTACGATGTCTGTTGTGACGGTGATTATTTTATTTAATACGATGCAAAACTTTTTGCTAAGCAATGCAATGTTTTGAGACGTCTTAGCTCTCATGAGCGTGTGTGGACAGTCAGGATATCGGTTGTGTGCGTCATCAGTAGGCTTAGTTATATAGTTACAAAACGTTCTTTTTCATCTTTGACCATCTCATGAAAGAGGCTTATGTGGCGCTCTAATGATTTTCTGCTCGAGTAACAGTAGTATTTCTCTTTGTTGTTTTCTATGATGCGATTTTTATGTGGCTTAGTGATACAAAAAATAAACAAATATGAAACTTTGACTGGTGAAGAATGGTAAAATATCGATGCATTATGGTAATGGCTGGTGGTTTTTTTGAACTGCTTCAACTTTTTCTGGCTGTTAACATATTGTTACCAATTAAGACATGGGATGCTTTTTGAATGGACGTTGTTTCCACGGTCGGTTGAAACTTTCTGGAACCAAAATATACGTAGAACTTTTCTTTATAGCAAAAAACACATGTAGAGCATTTTCTGAAAAATGTTGAAGCCTAAATGTGCAAGCATAAAAACAACCCAAAAATTTCTTAGGCTATTTGCAGTTCACGTTCTCTTTTAGATTGGCATTCATGTGCGCCTGTTTTGATCAAGTTTAATATCCACGGGTTTGAACACTAACTTATGAACCAGACATCAGATATGAATAAACATCTGAGTATTTCAACAAAATTATGTTATCTTTTATTCTTTGTATTCGTGACCAATATTCATTCTAGTGATTTGAAATGGTAACTCGTGTTTTTAATCAACGAATATTCGGTAATTAGGGCTCACTTGATTTTTGAGTTACATTGAGTCGTAAGAATGGGACAAGGTGTTAGACAACGGCAGTTCACTAACCGGACTGCCTTGCCAAGATTCATTGCCTCGGAATGAAGTGCTTAAATGCATTATTTGAATTTTGCAGTCGTGATGGTGACAGCCACTACTGATATCACTTTCACTTCAGCGTTACTGTCTGTGCTACGCACTTAACGTCATTGTTTGTGCTGACCATCATGTTAGGACTTAGCCTCAATAATAATGACTTCAATTGTTCCATCTCCCACTTCAGGTACTGGATGAGACCGGCAATCAGGACGTTTGCTACTACAACTTTTTATGCACGAACCCAGTGGGTCTACTGAGCGACTTCAACCACGTGTTTTCCAACATCGGCTACGTGAGCTTTGGATTCCTCTTCGCTGTGGTCACCTACTGGAGGCAGGCACGCTACAACGCCGTGCTCGACAGGGATCCCAACGTTGCACGGGTTTGTTAAAACATATCTATTCAGTAACTTAAAAACGTTCCAATGATTCATTGCATCTTAGCTTTATATTATCAGCTAGTTCAGTTTGCTCTGCGAAATAACTAATTTATTTTGTTAATTTTAATGCATTTGTGAAGTGTTCGTTGACATGGTGTGTGTTTGACGCCAACATAATAACTCCTGACGGTAAAGTGGCGAGGACAAGGAGGTTGGGACGGTAACGCCATTTTGTGAGAGTTTGTAAGAAACGCCTGCCAGGAGAAAAAGTCATACACCAATTTGTTACACCATGTAGTACCTTTCCAAGTAAAATGTTTAATTATATTTTGTATTTCCAGCTACTCCTGAACTTCATCATTCGGTGTTTTATTCCTGTTTTCATTTTAGGCTGATATTCTTAGTTATTTTAGGTTTTTCTATTTTTTGCATTTTGATAATGTTCCGTATTTATTGATCTTTCTAGCAATGAGTTTTGTGCGTTCTTTGAATGTTATATTTTTCCATTCTTTTGCGTTTTATTTATGTAATGCATATTATCATATGCTTTTATGTTGTGTTTAGCTGGGCATCCCTCGTGACTTTGGCCTGTACTACGCGCTGTCCATGTCCTTGATGATGGTGGGCATGCTGAGTGCCTGCTACCACGTCTGCCCTAATCAGTCCAACTTCCAGTTTGGTGAGTTCACTGGCATCCCTCCAACATGTTCACTACCTCCTTTACTTGCGAGGTGCGTTAGCTCAGCTTCAATTTGGTATATATTTTTGCCCGTCGTACTACATATCTTGTTTATTAAAAATTGGTGTCGTACGCTGAGTGTACTGCAATACCAATGAATTTCTAGCTGAGGGTAACTGTTTTGGTTAGTTTCATTCCAATAAACGGAATATTTTAGCGTCTTAATTGATTTGAAAAGGAATTGTTCAGTGAGAAAATTTGAAAAGTAAACCGCCTCTCAATGCTAATCCGGTAGTCAAGCCAGCCTGACAAGTATGCTGACAAAACAGAGGATTGTGTAGGGGTTCAAAACTCCATAGCACGTGAAACCTCTTTACACAAACACCGATTTTGTTTTTGGACAAATTCAATGTAATGCTCTTGAGCATTGGTTCCCAACCTTTACCGGGTCTGCTGACCTATGCCAACCAATTTTGGAACTAATAATCGATCCATGCTCCCATTCCTTCAAATAACTATGTGTTCCTTTGTACTTCAAAACCTCGTTTATAATGGAACGCTATTTCGTCAACACAAACACACAAATGTATGTATCAGGTGAATTTATAAATAATTAAAAATGAGGTTGCGACTCCGTTTGGGGTCGCAACCCACAGGTTTGGAAACACTGCTCTTGAGGATCATCAGATCGTGGGAGTGCACGAACTGAGACTCGTATTCTATACCTTCTCTACTGTTCTCATATGACCTACTGTTATACGAGAGTAAATAGTGGGTATTTTAACATATTTGCTGCCAATGATGATTGAGACACTGCTTCTTGTCAACGGTGTTCTATCCTATTTCTCTGAACAGAAAGATGAAATACTAAACTACTAAAGTTGTTAATAAAACCAAATGTTCTTTATTTGTTATCAATAATAATTACCGAATACGAGATAACTCGTAGTTGGAAGCGAACGTGTTAATAAAATTTCCATATGCTTTCCTGTAGCATTTGAGGTTTTGAATTTCGTTGTCATTACTGTACTATCTGCTCCATGTGTATTTGCACTCGGTGTAAGAGCGTCTTTAAGTCAAATCCTCAAGTTCCAAATTTTGCCCCTCATGAAAATGTACAGAAGCGGCCTTTGTATCGCAGAACTTTTATATGATGTATACCTTTCCTCTATTCAGTGGTACCAATTATCTTCATTACTGCACTCAGGGGCAAGAGTTAGCCTAATTACTGCATTGAGTGACAACAGTGAGCTCTGTGTTAATTGGATGTTGTGTGTGCAGACACTTCCTTCATGTACGTGATCGCCGTGCTGCTGATGCTGAAGTTGTACCAGCAGCGTCACCCAGACATCACTGCCAGCGCTGACTCTGTCTTCATCGTGCTTGCCTGCTCCGTGAGTTGCTGACTCTCAGTTCTATCTCGTCGAAGTCACCATTTTCCTCGATCATCATTAGTTTACGGGAGTTGAAAAATAAAGTTTTGTCGAGCTACAGAGCTAAACATGGTTGTTTATGATACAGCATATTTTTTGTCTTTCTTTTATCATTAAAGTATTTAATTTCCTTTTCTATAAAAAACTCTACCCCTGTAATGTGAATTGAGTCAGTAGGCAATTTTTTGGGAAATTAGTTTTCTTTTTCTATATGTTGTATGTTCGAGTATATGTTTTCACTGAAAAGAGCGGTAAGGTTAATTCTTACATATCGCTTAACGATACCAATCTTTGTTTTGCATGCTTTGTATGGTTCGGCTTGCTTGTAACCAATGAATTTATCTCCTTACAATTATATGTGTTCTTAAAATTTAATTTCACCCTTCAAAATTATAATAGTGTGACCACGTAAAATTGTACGTCTCCGCGTAAAACATTTTCTGTTCGGATGGACCCGTGCAGTGTTGTGTGGAGGAAGGCAAGTGAAGATATGTGAGCTGTGTAGCTGCAATTGTGTCTTCTATTAGCACTTCACCCATTAGAATATGAACGATCGGATGGAGAAGGAAAGAAGCGTTTTGTCGCGCAGGCACTGATTTAATAAATCATATGGAAGAATTATAGACATCGTTAATGTTGTTTTGTCATCATAATGTTTAGGTCATAGTTCATTTGTTAGTGTGGTGCTTGGGAGGAAAAGTTGCTGCGTTACTGATCACCTGTTCTGCACGTCACCTGCAGTGAAATTATTAGATTTGGGTGATGTTGGTGTAAAAAATCTGTTCACTAATAAATAGTACGAAAGGAAACTTGTGAAGAATATTATCAAAGGAAATAAGGTTCCGATTGGATGATATTGCTGTTAGAGTTTTTCTTACGACAATAAACGAAGGACAAGTCTCAAAAAGTAATATTGAAAGAATTAAGGTTTCAATTGTGATATTGAATAGAATAGAATAGAATGAGGCTATAGGAACGAACCATCTGGCCCATTCTTGGGTCGGATAATTACTTCGATAATTATTCGGTTGTCTACCCAAGTCCCATGCCGTCTTTCTAGCCGCGTCAACCATGTCGGCAGCGGGATTGATGATGTTAAATCCGTGATGTTATTGATGTTAAATCCGTTCTCTCACAAGTAGCAGAAAGGGAGACTAAAAATATAATGTTAAAAGAAAGAAGGATCCGGTTGGGAGACGACGTATCTGCTATGCGTACGAGATTGGAGTCTAGGTCCAGAAGTGACGTAAGTGTGCGTGGTGTGCAGATTTTGTTTGGCGTCATTGGAGGCTTGTTCGGGTCCACGTGGTTCTGGGTGGTGTCTAGCGTGACACACGCTTTCACATGCTTCCTCATGTCCGCCTACGTCTACTACTTCGGACGCTGGTCACTCAGTGAGTATCTGCTTCTCTGTTACCAGTATGTTCTTAAGAATTAAAGATAACGTGTGTTTTTTGATGGACTTAAGTCCGCACATCATGTTTTTCCATGTGAAATGTACTCGTTCATTCTTTAGATGCTCAAGTTCATGCATTTTGTTTTGTGCTGTGTATGTATTCTTTCTTCAAATGTTTCGGGTATCAGTTCTGTGATACGTGCTGCAGAATGTTTTTTGCCACACCTTAAAAGATGACATAAAATAAATATTCAACGAAAGGGCAACTATTACTGAGTTAGCTTCTACTCGTTTTATGTCTGTTAATGATAATCGGATCCCTTTATTAAATATGTATTCATTTGAGAATCCGACTAGTCCCTAGTATTAGGAAGTAACTCAAGAGTCTTAAAGTTAAGGTGACGTTTTAACGTTTGGATCATGAAAATTTACTGTAAAGAGAATATCCTAGTCATGAAAGGGTGTAATATCTTTTACCAAAATTTTGAGCTTTTGAATGAAAGATGCTGTGGTCTCCAAAGGAAGTGTGAGATTCAGTTGGCAAGAACGCTATTGCGAAAAGAGAATCAAAAGTCTCGTGTGAAGACAATTCTACGTAAAAGAATGACCGAACTTTGGAATAGTTGAAAAGAACGTTTTAACATTGAAACTTTTATAATTTTCAATTCTTACTAATTTTTAAGACGAATTTTGGGAAAGAGTTACACAATTACGTTTCAATATCTAAGTTGTGCTCAGTTATTATGATTGAGGAAAACTCTCCGTTGCCTCCATGACAGTCAGCACGATGAGGACTGTCTACAAGAACGGCGGTGTCCGCTACCTCGCCGCTTGGAGTCTTCAGCAGGTGCGTGCTTCCTGTGCTGGCCAATTGTTCCTGTGTCTTCGTACTCATGAAAGATTAGTTGCATGTGCTAACTAGTTCTGTTATAAATTTGAAATATCATTGAGAGTAACGATACAGAAAGAGAATATATCCGTCTCGCCGTTCTTAATTACTCAATCTGTAGGTGTGACGTGCAGCGTAGGGAAGGACCGCGAATTTTGCCATAAAAGAATTGTATCGTTTATATCTATTTTGTACCATATATGAAGGCATTGCTTGTTTTCTTGAATTGTATTCTCTTTTATAGAAAACCTTAACAATAGTTGAATTCGTTGAAAGTTTAGACTTCTTTTGTTTATGAAGTTCGTTTCCTGCTATGGCGTTAGCAGGCTTCTTCAGTATGGTTTTGTCAGATTCTGCAAGTTGAGTAGTATTTTTCCTTCACTTGCATGCATCATTATTGCTGTATGCAAAATTAATACAGTGTACATCAGTATTATAGTGTATTTATTATCTAGTCGACTATCGTGTACTGGTACCAGTAATTTACGTGATGTGGCTACGTCTTTTGTTTTATTTTATGTTATTTCAACGCAGATCTTACGCACCGACTATCTTACGAATTATCAAACTTGCAACAGTGCAACATGAAGAGAAGCGGTATCATACTTGCAATAATATTTCTGCTCTATTTTCAACCCTGACAGCACTGGAGTTCAGACGGTCTAATAAAGGCCTAATATCACTGCTATATAGTAATGTTGCAGTTCATCGCAGGTTCAGAGATGGCGGTACTGGCGAGAATTGACGTCTCAGTTTGGCACTCGCATGGCGCTGCTGCTGACTGCGAACTTACTTAATTGGGCTCTGCTTTTGTTCGGCCTCGTGGTCAAGCCCAGGGACTACGACACCTACCTCCTGGGTGTCTTTCTCCTCAACCTAGTCGTATACGTCATCTTCTATCTCTGCATGAAGGTTTGTGTTGTACTCCAGCATGTGTTCCTAAAGTGAATAGCATACATTAGTCGTGGTGTGGTGCCTAAGATTCATTTTAAACTAAATTAACGAATTCTTTCCTATGTGCGTATTTATTTCATCTTATATGTTAATACCCCTGGTATTTTCATTCAGCGTGGCTATAACGAGCACCTGGGAGTTGAGGTGAAGTTGACATTGCTGTTCCTGGTGCTGGTGTGGGTGGGCTCCATCTGTGTGTTCTTCCTACGCACCACTGACTGGTCGGACACACCTGCCCGCAGCCGCGATCTCAACGAGCACTGCATCATCTTACACTTCTATGACTGGCACGACATCTGGCACTTCCTCTCTGCCGTTGCGCTCTTCACTAGCTTCTATGTAAGCGAATTATGTTTCAAATCTCAATGTGGCTGCTCTAACTTCTGATACTTTAGTTCACCAACACACTTGCTCTTTTGGCAGTCAAAATGTTATATAACTGTCATCTCTCAACACATTCTCGTATCGTAATTATTTCCATTTATTTTAATCATGTGTATTTGTCACTATTGCTCGCTTCGTTTTACGAACCTGTGTACCAGCCTGGATGTCCATGTGTGTTTAGTTGTCTTTTGGTTTTAACACGAAGTATACGCCAAAAATCCCAGCTTGTTAGCTTCTTTCTTCTAGTACATTTCCGCGTTTAGTGCAACATGATTTTTCTTAGGTCGTCGTGTTTGTTTTGTTGATCGTATTTATTTCCTCGTTCACATTTATCAATCATAGTAATAAGACTCAAGTTGTACAGCTGCTGTAAGTTGTTTTCCGTTCTCCTTAAAATATGAATTAAAATAATCTATTAGAATCAGTTCACTTTTGCTGTTTGTGTTCGTGTGCGTAATTTAATTTTTGGAGCTCATAAAAATCCATGAAGCCGTGACCAGATATCCTTAATTTTTCCATGGATAAAGCGAACGCTTCTCAAGCCATTTTGTTATTCTAGAACATTTATTCATTAAATTATTTTATCGTTAGTAATTTTTACTTCGGTGAAAATAGATTTTCACGCAGAAACGTACTCATTTCATTGATTATAATTTTCACTTATCCCTGTAGAATGACTATGTGTAGAGCTAAACTGTGACCTATTGAAGAAGCAACGAACTTGAAGTAAACCGAGTTGTAAAATATTGTTCATTGTACGACAATTGATGTTTGTGTGTTGTGTGCAGCTGATCATGATCATCGACGACGACCTGGACTACACTCCACGGGATCTCGTCGCTGTATTTTGAAGACTTCCTTTTGCTGCACTTCTTCAGTTACTCGTCAGTGTTAAGGCTTATTGTAACGATGTTCGAAACATTCAATTTAGGCATAAGTTTTTAGTCATTAAAGTTATCTCACATATTAGTATGTATTTTGTACAGTGTGTAACGTTTGGCACGAAACATTTCTGACGTGGGAAATATTTTGCAGTGGAAATAGAAGTTGATGATCACAAGCCAGCTTCGTCCGGGTGGTGTACCAAAATAGTTATTATTTCTATGTTGAGAAAGATTTTTTCTTATTCAGTGACGCTGACAATGTTGGCGAACATAATTTAGCTGTATACAAATGATGTATGGTGATAATAACTCCTGAAACACAATGAGGGAATAAAGATGAGTACACAACCGACTTCCCTGAACGAAGATAGTTCTTGTGTTAGAGCTAGAGATTATTGGTGACGATAATTTCAACTGAACAATCCATCAAAATAATAATGAATTCTTTTAACAATCATCGTTTGATCAGTATCAATCTCTAAAGATGAATGTTGATTTTAATACAGCTGCTAATTAGGATGATTGAATTTTGTTGCATTTTGTTCTACCCTAAAATGAAAATTTATATCAACAAAACAATGAAACGTGTGAAGTGTTTGGGCTGGCTTTGCAAGAACAGTTATCTGAAGAGCGGCGATACAGGGTTTATGTATTGTACATTATGAAGTTGACTTCCTTGAAGATATGTATCTGATCGAGTCTAACTTTTACGTATAATCGCTACAAAATCAATCGGTACGAACTCGATCCTCATTGTCAAACAAACTAGAAGCTTTTATAATTTTACTTGAAAGTAAACTGTAGCAGCATTGTACCTCCTGAGTACCACCAGCTTGGTTGACTGGTGAGCGAATCCGCTTGCGAGCGGGAAGACCCGGCTTCGAATCCCGCTGCCGCCATGGTTGACGCGGCTAAAATTACGGCATGGAACTTGGGTAACCGAATAATTATCGAAGTAATTATCCGACCCAAGAAGGGGCCAGAAGGTTCGTTCTTATAGCCTCATTCTATTCTATTCTATTCTACTATTTTATCTGTTCGTGCCAACCTATGACAATTTAGGTGCCTCATATTCATACTCTATTTATGTCATGTGCTTTATGGTTCTTCTTCTAATGAACTGTATTCTATTTATTTTTCTAATAAGCTCTCGCTTCTCTGTGTTCACGTGTTAAATTATTTCTACATATTTTTACCTACACTCTTATTCTCAATTAGTTGCTAGCATTGTATGGTAAATATGTGACTACTGAAGTACAATTCGGATGCGTTGTCAAACTAATCATGCTTGTAAAACATCGTAAAATAAATTTTCTAAAGTTAATGTGCAGTACATGAACCCAAGATGTACCTTTGTTGAGTAGTTTTCATACTTGACAAGCTTCATGCAAGTTCGATAATGAAGTTCAATGTTTTAATGTGTGATCTGCTTTGATGTTATAGCGAAACTACGCAAGTATCGCTCATATCCTCGACTTGCTAGTACATTTATGTCTCGAAGAATCTCACTACTTTATACCGATGACTGACAATACTGAAAGTTAGTTCAGAGGTGCAGATGTGTCATCTATGTAATTATAAGAACTGCTCCAAAATATAATTTTATGATGTCGAATTTTTATTAGTATTTATGAGTATGTACTGTATGTTGGAGGATGCATTTCATGTGCAAAAACCTGTGCTGGAATCTTCAGATTGTGCTTTAATGTTCTGTGATATTTTTGATCAAGCCTGAGTTCTTCCCTTGGCAAAGCCTCATAACTGTAGCCGTGTTTATTAATAGTGCTGTATTTTAAAAACCATGTGCTTCCCTGACGCCACTTTTCAATTTGTATCAGTGAAATTAATAATCGCTATGAAATTAAGCGATATTTTTCAAATAATATTCTTGTGACCAAGGGTTTGTGTGTTTCATTTAAGCAAACTCCATTCTGTGCACGAGCGAAATTCTTGTGAGTGAGTGGAGGGGAATCTAATGTGTCAAATGTTCTATTGTTAGATTACAATATTAATTAGTTCAAGTGCAGGGTGTCCCAGCATTACAGGACCTGAAAACAGAGTGATGAAACTTAAAAATTTTGAGTTTCACAATACAATGCTTAAAATACATGCCGCCGTTGATGAATAGCTTGGTCATCAGAAATATGCATCAGCAGCTCAATTGTACAATTGCAACGGTTCTATTGTACAATTGAGGATTCATATTCTAGCTGCTCACGATTTTGCAAGGCTCTGGGTACAAAAATTGACGTCCTCTTGCACCTTCTGTCCCTAACTTTCTAGGAAATACAGAGTGTAATTTCCACTGAGGTTGCACTATATGTGGTTGTTCTGCAGCTTGTCAACGGAAGAAACTAAGAATTGCGCATGTTTCCTTTGTTTTTTATAATCTAATTCTTACACAAATGTATGCTTATCTTTTTTACACTTTGTGTCACAAAAATTGCTATCCAAATATTTACATAGGGCTACTTATATTTTTACACTCATATTGTAGTTGTATGTCTGTAATAAAATTGTAATCTTTTATATTTTTTCATTGAACTGAAACATTAGATATATGATTTTCGTTTAAGCACGTACTGTATTTGTTTGTCATGGCATGCCTTGGCATTTTCCCATCAAATCATGAGAGTAGCCAATTCAGCTCCCTCAGAGAGAAGAATTCCCAGTTCTCCCGCCTCTGGCCCTTCTACACTCACGCCTTGATGTCCAGACATAAGAACAAGCCTCAATGTTTTCCTTTGGCATCATGAAAAATCAGTGCCCATCTTAAGGTCACACTTGTCATTTGTAGCTCGTCGAAATTTTTAGTCAAAATATTCGTAAAATATAATTCAGTGTTGAAATTTACTCACGAATTCTATGTGCAACTTTTCAAGTGCTGATTTACATGCTAATGCTGAATACTTATGATTTGTTTAGGGCTTTATAAATTGGATTTTCAGTCATTTATTGTAAAAAGGTTTTGTGTTTATTAGTGTTGTTTCGTCAAAATATTAAATTCTGATTTGAGTTCTCGTTTGCGAGTGTTCATATGCTTCGATATTACGTGCGTAACAAAGTTCTTTACTAATACCATTCATCACAACCTTTTAATAGAAAAAAAATGCAACTGAACTGTACTGCTAACACGTATGAAGGTTTCCGCAAGCGACAGTGGAAAAGCGTCCACCGTCATCCAGTCGCACAGGCTTCATTCATCCCGAGAATGCGCGCTCATGTGCATCACACAGCAACTGAATGCCAGATTCAGCCTTTATCTATGAAATGAAACATCAACTGCCTTACTTTCCAGGTTTGTTCAACCTGGCTTTCATCTTTTCCGTAATTTTGCCAATTGTCCCCGGGGAAAATTTTTCCTTTCCAGAGAAAAATCAAATGGTCCCGAAAGTATGCTTTTTAAGAAAAATATAAAATGGAATATCAGAAAACCTTTGGAGAAGTGGCTAGAGATTGATAACAAAGGTGGTGATCTTGAGGGAGGATTAAAATGCAACTAATAGCCTAAAATAAGCTTACTGTTTTGAAAAAAAGTATGATACGACTTGTATCAGGTATACGCACAGAGCTGGGGTTGTTGCGCATGGTCAAACTTGGAGGAGAAAATCAATAGCTGAAAGTGTTAAGCTATTAATTATTATGCAAATTTCACCATCATAACGGCTTATAAACCATATCAACGAGGTGAAAACTTGAAGAATGAACTAGACAGTGATCTGATATAAAATGTCGAAGACCTACTGTGCGCACATGTGGTTAGTTGGGAGAAACGACGACCTTTCTTCCGAGGAAAGAATAAGTACGAAAGATAAATTTTGATAAAACTAAACCCATAACAGCTCTTTGCAAAAAGTTTTGATCCACAGCAAGTAGCTAGGCGAGATGACTTCCCAATGTACACACCAAAACAGCACTGCCAGGATACCCCTTGGAGCTAAGCTCCATAATCCTACTCCTCTCCAGCCCAGCAGAAGTCTCCAAAATTACTGATGATCCTCTTCAGCTCGTTCCTCTAAAGGACAGATAAAGTAGAAAACTTTTCTAAGTTGTAATGTAGAACATATTCTGACTCGAGTCACTTTAACTTGCAACCATGATGCGTGTAAGTCAAAACAGATAATAAACAGAACAAAAGGATACAAAAATTTCGGATCTATACGCCCATGCCGAGGTCAATATTTACGGCACGAAGTACCGGTGCCACCAGAACTCATCATCAGAGGTCATGGGGATTGAGAAGAGATGACTTTTCAATCGGATTGATTATCTAACATCGCTGTTGAGTGTACAACAGATTTCATGATATTGAACTATATTGTTATGGACGCCCGCCGTGTTTCCTGCAGCGTTGTAAGACTCATGTCACTGACCAAACATTAAACTTGTTTACAAATTCAGAAAACTCTAATTTTGTCAGTATCGAAGCCATATTTCTGAACACAAGGAAACGTTTGTACGGAATTTACTTTATAATGGTCTATTCATACTTCGTGTTATGAAGAATAGAGAAGTTTGAAAACAGCTAGTAAAATAGCAGCGGTGTGAGCCATAATACATTCAATTGAGTACACACGATAGCAATGTATGAATAGTAGTGACTTAAGAAGAGACTGCTCTCGCATCTAAACCGGTCAAGTTAGGTTGAATTGGCACTTTCTATTACATGTCTCGACATCATAGGATGGTGCATTGAAAACATGTGTGGCAAGAAAACTGGGAGATTGAGTTTCGTAAAAATTTATGGATTGATTTTGACTATTCTTCTGTTCATTAAGAAAAATTGTAAGGTGATCATATCAGCTATGAAATTGAACATGAGATTGTTCGGATATACTGTATGTATGACCTCTGTTGCGACCGCTGCATGGGTAGGATAGCGCAGATCGTGTCATCGTGCGTGTCGTCATCTTAGGACCTGTTGGGGTTCTGCTGTACAGCAGAGCTAATTATTTTTGCGTAACGTAATTCTATGAAGTATCAATCATAACACCTTCGTGTGACATAACAAAGTTTCGTAAGGGAACATGTACGCATACATACTGTATACGTCACAAAGCCTTTGTTCCCTCCCACGGCAGAAACTATTTACCCTAAAGCAGCATAAAAACTTTACTCCTGCTATCAAAACATCGTATTTTAACAATTTGGAATTTTTTCTTCCTGTACATGCATGTTTCACTGGAGTGCGTGAATTTTAAAATAAAAAAGCTAGTGTGAAAATATGGCTACTATTTGATTTACTCATACATTTGTGGGAACTGAGCTTCTACGTCAATAGCTAGAAAAATGTGCGTAGAAGATTATTGAGAATACTTGTAGAATTAATAATTTAGAATCGGCATATTTTTCACACGAATAAATAAAAAAAACAGTGCATGTTGAGTAGAATATTCAGAATTCATGCATGGTGAGTAAGCTTAAAGGCAGTTTGTTGCTCAGGGAGGGTAATACATATATTTGTTTAAATGTTACATTCATAGAACAACATCGTAAAACATTGACGAAGACAACTCAACCTTCTGCAAAAATTGGACTGTTTTGTAGAGGCATATCGAGAAAAATATTTAGTCTGCTTATGCTTTCTTTAATATTTAGTATTGCTTCATTGCAATTATTTAGTATCATTATTTATTGAAAACTGTTGAATATATATATTGTCCGTGCTCTTGTGTAGCTATTTTGAAAAGATGCTAATTTACAGAAGTCGTAGGAAATATACATGAAAACAGTACTTGTGATAATGATCATGTCAAAAATAACAACAATAATGATAACAATATGTCTATGAATACTAATAAAAATATTATTAATTTTATCACTGTTATTAATACACTGTCTCTTTATTAATAAAGATAATATTATTATTATTACTGATAAGAATATTATATATCATAATGTTAAATGAGTTCATAATTGAAGGGTGGACAGCACTAGTGGACTACTTGCATTTTTTTCCACGGGAAAAAATGCAAGTAGTCCACTAGTGCTGTCCACCCTTCATATAGTAAACTACTGGATCGTAATCGCCTCTGTCTGCGCTGTGTTAGCGACAGCACGGGAGTGGACTACTTGCATTTTTTCCCGTGGAAAATATATTATATTTACTACGGGAAAAAATCCAAGTAGTCCACTAGTGCTGTCCACCCTTCAATTATAGTGCAGGCGTTCACTGTAAGTATAACTCATACCATGAGTTCAGGTTGACGTATATGATAAGCCGTCTGAAAGAAACACAATTCCTTACTGAGTAACCCAGTAACTGAAGAGGAATCAGTCAACACGCGCACTTTCTTCCCTCGAGGCTCCAGTACATTGCAAGTCCATCCCTGGAGTCCGTCTACACCTGCATTACAGGAGTGCGAGGTAGCGAGCATGGAACTGAAAGCTTCCAGCATTCAGTGCGCGTTAGACAGTTCATGTGAATGGTGTGTGTCGCAAACGTTCACACATCGCTTCCAGTTTCCGAATCGCTGTACGATTGTTCATTAATTTACGGGATGACTCACTTTTATATTATAATGCTTGGGTTTCTGGCTACGTAGTATATGGATGATTATATTATTATGTCGTGAACCATGCATCATTACTATATATTTTCCAGTTTCTACTGTCTTCGCGTTCATGGAAAGTTCAATACAGGTTTGAGAGACATTTTGTTTTGAGCATCCTTTGGAACAATGCACTTATAGAGTTTACTGGTAATACGCCAACAGGAAATTCCACGCGTACGAAACTAAAACCTGTATTTGGAGAGAATTCGACGATGGCAATTAGGATGACATCAGGGTCATTTGATGGCACCAGCGTGCAGCCTGTCATCATCCTGCTGATGCGGACACGTTAATTCCATCTTTTCATGTGTAATGTTCGTTTCCACTTGTAATGTTCCCAACTGTTTTTTTAACCTTGAACCTCACTGCAAATTGTGTGTGTATGCAGACCACACAAATCCAGCTTCCTTGCCATGGGTTGAAGACTTCAAAATTATTTATATTTAGAGTTCGGTCTACATAGCGTATATTCTATGTATATCATTAAAGAATTCCACGATTTTAAAAAGTTCAGGTTTGAGCTATAAAAATAGAGTTTTTAAATACTTAGAGGTTTGAATTAAAAGATTACAGAAAAGAATAGAAAACTTATTCATTGTCTTGATGAAATTCGACCAAAATGTTAACAAAGATAACAGATAACGATAATGTCATTTAATGGGTGCACTTTATCCTTGATTCTTTTATGACGAATTTTTTGATTTCTTAATTCTAAGCCAAATTAATATACCAAAAACTCTACAGACTAGAGTTTTTAGAGAAGATGTAAAATTTATTTTCCATCCTTCTAAGACATTAAATAATGTAGGATTATTATTTCTTTTAGAATAGTGGTCTCCATATAATTTGTACCTCGTTAAGCGAAAAGCTCATTGTCTAACATTCATTGTTTTTCTTACTACACTGATGAATAATTTTCGAATGTTCAGAACGAGCCCTAATACTCGTTTTTAACTGTTCTATTGTTATGGAAGCGTATAATCAAAATGAACAGAACAAAAATGACAGCAAAAACACTTGGGAATCAGGAAGACGCTTCTTCCCTCACTGCCTCTCTCTCTTCCTACCTCTTTTTCTCCCTCTTTCTTTGCATTGCAATGAGAGCTATGGAAAACAAGGAGTCTAGTCCTATTGTGATCTGAACAGCTTTACAGAAACTCAAGAAACGCCTAAACAAAATTTTTGCCTGTGGTAGAAATCCAACCTGTCTATTCAGGAGACTCATAATTGTGTCTCTATGGCATGTACACATGAATTGTATTCGTAGTATTCAGAGTGAAACTGTCGTGGTGAAAATGTGTTCCATTTAGAGGTACATGTGGTCTGAATCCCCTTTGTCGTCCGTTGACGATTTTGAGGCAACAAAATTTATGGTCATCGTACTAGAGAGTGAATAACGCAAGAACTTGAATACCTGATATTTCTTTACTGCAATAATAACCGAGATTTATGATAATCAGAAAACGACTCAGTAACCTGGAGTCACTATTTATGATAGGATAATTTGTATCCCATGCCATACAGTCAATATTCTGCTCGGAATTAGAAATGCCATAAAAATGACATAGATAATCTCTCTTATCTTGCTCAGTTTTGTTATAGAATACTCCGATCCATTGTTTCAATAGTACCATGAAACTCGCCATCAAAACAATGTTTAACGAATTATTGATTTATCCTACACCGTCAATGAAAAATTAAAATATACTGCATTTCTAAGCTCTATACAGTATTGTAAGATGCTGTTCGAATGCTGGTACAATAAAAAGGTGGAACACCAGTTGCTTTCTCTTTTTATGATTGACGCTGCAAAGAATCAGGCATGTTCGTCAGGAGAAAAATTTGTGTCAGTAAGATAAGGTAAAATTATTCCTCTTTGAAGGCTGAGCTACAAGGTGATGTGGAGATGAGGCACATGTTCTTCTACAGTGGCACTCGTGCACCCACGTCACGTGTGCATTTCGGTTCTGTTCATTGTGATGTGTTGTATACTACGGCCGTGTTCATTGTGATATGTTCTATACTACGGCCGTGTTCATTGTGATATGTTGTATACTACGGCCGTGTTCATTGTGATATGTTCTATACTACGGCCGTGTTCATTGTGATTTGTTGTATACTACGGCCGTGTTCATTGTGATATGTTGTATACTACGGCCGTGTTCATTGTGATATG